>SRQA01000966.1:0-14133 GCA_018360365.1 Claviceps citrina | reverse complement strand
GGCGGCGGCGGCGGCGGCGGCGGCGGAGGGCACGGAGAGGAGCCCCGCGCCGAGGTGCAGCTCCGGGTGGAGGGGATACACGAGCGCCTCCATGGTGGTGCCGTCGAGGATGACGGTGTTCTGGATGGGCTGCTGCGACTGGCCCAGCACGTTGATGACGTCCTGGGCCAGCTGGCCGCCGAGGATGGCCGTCACGGGCGCAATCTCGCTGCCCAGGTTCTGGAGGAAGCTCCGCAGAAACTCGGGTCTGAGCGTCTCGCTCGGCAGGCTGAGCGCCTTGTGCTTCTGCGTCGCGATTTGCGTGAACAGCTTGAGGTCGTCCCTGTTGCTGGGCAGGCGGCCGCCCTGGAGCTGCTTGAACTCCCAGAGGGCGCGCAGGCAGGAGAGCGCGGGGGTGACGGACCGGAGACGTCGCCTCGAGGCCGTGTACTCGGTCGGGAGGACGGCCGCGTCGCTGGCTAGGAACCAGGTCGAGTAGAGCTCGCGCTTGGTGACGGACTCGATCGTCTTGTTGTTGCCCTGCGTCTTGGTCTTGACGTCGACGACGGCGCGCGTGCGCGTCTCCCGCCCGGGCGTGGTGGCCACGTTGCCGGCCTCGCGCTCAATGACAAAGTCGTGCTCGATGAGGTCGCTGAAGATGAAGCCGTACATGCCGTGGGTCCCGGCGGCGTAGAACGGCCGCCCGCTGATGCGCGTGGCCGTGTTGATGATGTTGAACGCGTCGGGGCCGAGGTCCGTGGCGATGACGACGTCGTACGCCGCGAAGTAGCTCGGCCCCTTGGCCGTGACGCCCTCGGTGTCGACGTGCACCTGCACGCGTGGGTTGAGTTTGCGGAGCGCGTGGCTCGCGGCCTGGGCGCGGTTCTGGCCGACGAGGCCGTCGCCGCCTTCGGAGAGGAAGAACTGGCAGCCCAGGTCGGCTTCCGTCACGGGTGATGCGTCGAGGAGGGTGATGGATCCGACGCCGGCGAGGACGAGGTTCTTGGCCACCTCGTGGGCGAGGCCTCGCATGGTGATGAGGAGGATGTGGGCGTTTTGAATCTTTTGCTGGGCCGCCATGCCCCAGAGTCGAATCTGTCTATCGTAGAGCGCAACATCCTCTGTCGTTTGTACTCGAGTCAGGAGGAAGGGAAAAAAAAAAAAAAAAAAAAAAAAAAAAAAAAAAAAAAAAAAAAAAAAGAATGCACCATACCGGGCGAAACCGTCTTGGAAGGAATCTGCAACGGCGGCCCGCCATTTGCCGCCATCGCCATCGTCATCGTCATCGGCACGAGACGCGATGTGTCGCCCACGGACGCGGCATGACCGCCCTCCGGGCTCGCGTTTGAGTCTTGCACGAATGGCTGGCGACCCGCACCCGCCATGGCAGGCAAGGCGCCGCCCGGGATCGCCTGGCTTGCAGGCTGATGAAGCAGGTTTTGCTCCTCCTCAAGTGCAGGTCCGTGGCTGTCGAGATGCATTTGTTGCGCGTGAAGCTGCTGGCCGTGGCCGTGGCCCTGCTGGTGGTCCATTGGCGGTCGGGTCTGGGGATGGGCGGTTCCCGAGTTTTCTGGTCACCAGTCGTTCTTCGGCTGCGGTGTTTTTCGTGGTGTTTATGTCATGAGAGGTGCGTGTGCGTGTGCGTGTGCGTGTGCGTGTGCGTGTGGTTCTGAAGAGAGCAGAGGTGGAACAAAGTGAGTCCAAGATGAGGCGAGGATGAAATCAAACCCGTGTGCACCAGGGCCACGGTCCACAAAAGCCGGGCGCTGGGCCGTCCGCTGTCAGGCTGTTCAATCTGACTTTTTCCTTCCCATTCATCCCTGGGAAGCTCGCAAATCGCGGTTTTGTCTCGACGCGATGCTGGGGCCTGGCTGGCTGGCTGGCTGGAGTCGCCGAGAGTCGCTGACGTAATCGGGCTGGCGGAATGGGGATGGGGGTGGTTGCCACTGGTTGGATACCCGGAAACCCACCCACATGTTCTCTCGGCGACGACATCGGCATGGCCGGCGGAAAAAAAGGATTGGCAGACGTGATGACTGATGTGCCCTTTTTGTGAACCCGGGCGGGCCAAGGCGTCGTGTCCTGTCAGTCCTGTGAGACGACTGTCGCCCCGATTCTCCCTTACTTTCCTGCAACTTTGCTATCGGTGCAGAGCCGAGTTCTGTTCCCGCCCTTCTTCGTCCAGCCAGACGTCTGTCTCTCCCTCCCTCCCTCCCCTCCCTTATCGAAGCGGTTGGAGAAGTCGAACGCAAAGCAAGTGAGGCTTGGTTTCCCAACTTGGCTTGGCTCCCAAAACTCCCCAGGGAGAAGGGGGGGGGCTGAAAAACCTCCCACACACGCACACCCATATATCCTCGTCGGAAGGGACCACAGACCGCCGCCCGCCTCGGGAAAGAGAGCAAAGCAAGAAGGAGAGAAACAAAGAAAAGCGTCTCACGATGGCGTCCAGATCGGGCGCCGCCGGCTCCAGCGGCTCCAGCGGCTCCAGCGGCTCCAACGGACTCGGTCAGATGCGCCCTCGAGACAGCAGCCAAGAGGACTATCCTCCTCTGCCCAGGTCCGCGCCCAGGCTCCCGTCGCTGAACGAGCTGTTTGCCCAACAACGGGCACGAGCCCGATCCAGGCCGCCGTCACCGCCTGCGTCGTCGTCGTCGTCGTCGTCGTCGTCGAGGTACTGGTCCGCCGTGGCTCAAAGGGCAGAGCACATCCGCAGCATCGACCATGACGGCGACGACGACGGCGGCGGCGGCGCGGCGGCGCCAACCATCGACCATCTCGAGTCGAATGCCATGCATCATCACTCGTGGCTGTCATCGGCATCATCGATATCCCGTCGTGCGCTCCACCTGCGGCCCATCAACGACCATGCTCGTCGACCTCCTCCTCCTCCTATGCCTCCGCCTCCTGCTCCTGCTCCTGCTCCTGCTCCTGCTCCTGCTCCTCCTCCTCGCCCGGACCTGGACGAGCTGGACCAAAGCCTCGACGAGGCCAACGCCCAGCTCCGATCGCTCCTCGACATGACGAACCAGGTCCATCTCATGGCGGCGGCGGCGGCGGCGACCACCACCACCACCACCACCACCACCACCACCACCACCAGGCCCCTGCTGTTGCAGTCCCCGTCCACGCCCGCCTCGGGGACGACGATCCGACCGCACCACGACTTTCCCGACGACAACGTCCGGAGCAAGCGCCGCAAGATCCTCGACCCGGGCCGCCTCTTCGTGCCCAGCTCCAGGGGCTTCCGCTACGGCAAGTACGGCCAGGTCGAGCCCGGCCGGCTGCGCATGGAGATTGTCAGCTGCGACGGCGGCATGTTCTCCAACGAGTCGTCCTACGCGGCCGACAACATACTCAAAAACGACACCTCCGTCTACTGCACCAAGGGCAACCGGTGCAACATCGTGCTGCGGCACCAGGGCGCAACCGTCTTCGCGCTCGAGGAGCTCACCATCAAGGCCCCGGCTGCCATGAACTACTCGCATCCGTATGTACCGCTCCTCCTCTTCCCTTTCCGCCCAACTCGCTCTCCCCATCTACGCCATTCATCGTCAATCGTCATCATCAACATCATCGTCACATCATCTAACAGAGTGTCTTGGTTTTTTTTTTTTTGGCCAAAGTGTTCGCCAAGGCATGGTCTTTATATCAATGGATCAAGATGAGCTCCTCAGCCGGACCGCGCAGTATCAGATCCAGTACACGCATCAGCCTCCCCCGAACGCCTCGTCTCCTGACGACATGACCACCACCACCACCACCACCACCACCGCTTCGCGGCCGCCGCGGCCGCCGTCGTCGACGGATCGAGACCCAACCCCCCGGCACATCGTCTCCATCCGCCACCACCACGACGGCACAACATCGACCCGCGGCCGCCGCTCTCACTCCCACTCCCTCTCGCACGCACGGCATGCCGACCCGGACCTGCACCATCACCGCGTGCCAGAGATGCCGTCCGAGTTCTCCTCCAACCAGCCCCACTTCTACACAACCACCGAATGCACCTCGGACGAGGACGACGACCTCTTCGAGATACCCCACACCCTCCGCCGACCCCCCGACCGCATCGGCTCCCTGCCCTTTGAGACGGAATCCTCCGACTCGGACCCCGAACCCGGCAGCAATCCATTCTCCAACAACAGCGACTTCGCCACCCAATCCGGACCCCATCGCCACGCGCGACCGCCCCCCTCGTCGGCAAGGGACCATCCCGGCCCCTACGACGGCGCCGCCCAGGAGAGGGACCTGTTCAGCATCTCCCTCTCCGAGGCATGGGACGCGCACAACTCGGCCACGCAGGACGCCATCCGGGCCGTCGGCGGCGGATTGCTCGTCCCCCACGCCAGGTTCTACATCGAGAAGAAGAAGTCCAAGTGCACCATACGCTTCAGCCCCCCCGTCTCCGGCCGGTTCATCCTCCTCAAGATGTGGAGCACGCGCCACGACGCGACCAGCAATATTGACGTGCAGACCGTCATGGCCACGGGATATGCTGGGCCCAGATACTTTCCCTCTGTCCACCTGAGCTGAGGAGACTGCACACCCCTGGGCGATCGGTCATCATTTCTGATCATCATCATTTATCATTTGATTGCACGTTTGTTGATTCGAGAGTACGACAATAGGCTTGGTTCTATATGGGTAGGGTACGGCTTGTCACTGCCTTTTCAACTTTTTTACATTTTTCTTCCAAATTGGATGTACAGGATGGCGCAACTTGATTTTTCTAGTAATTCTTACGTCGTCACCATCCTTGATATATCTTCTACATAGCCATGGTGGTGTCTTTGCATTGTAAACAGTCGTCTGCGACGTTCATTTGCTGGTCCTGTTCTTGTTTTTTTCTTCCCTTTTGTTACACATAATAGTACATGAAATGCAAGGCATCATGACGTCTTCCTAGGATTTGCCTTTGTTGGAGGAGCGGTCGATGCTCATGCGCGGGTTTTTGGAACATTTCTTGACCCCTCAGTGGGGAAAAACGGCGTCATCATCACGGACGGACCCGTCGCCGTCCCCACCGATGCTGTTGTAGTAGAAATACTGGCAGAACACAACCAGGTCCATCAGAAGAGTCACAAGTGCGCCTGCCAGCCAGCTGAGGTTCACCAGCATGTATTTGCCGTAGATGCGACCTGCCTCTCCAGGCTCGCACTCGGGTCCCTTGCACCGAGGCTCGTAGGCAAATATGGACAGGACGTATGTGACGTTGCCGAGACAGGCAAAGATGAAGAAGAGCATGCTCAGCCCGTCGGTCGTCTGGCGGCGATAGTTGAGAATGAGCTGAGGCACGCGGGAGGCGATGTAGAAGACGGCACAGAGGTAGCCGAAGAACTGGCCCCAGAAACTGAACGCGAGGGCATCTTCTCCGCCCGCCAGCGGTTCCTCATCGCCGCTCCTGGCCCTGTCCCCGAGGAACCAGCCGGAAACGCCGGCGGCACAGACCATGATGACGATGGATGCATTCCAGGCCATGGTCTGCAACGCGCTCGGCGGGGGAGGGGGGTCCGCCTCGGTATGGGCCATGTGAGGCACCGCCGGCGACAAGCCCGTCCAGTCGGATCCCCGGCGTTCGGCATGGCAGACGTCGCCCAAGAGGGCGGTACCTTCGTCGGCGTTGCCATTGGCAGCACGTGCGGGACTGGGCTTCGGGGTCGAGGCGCATGGCTCGTCGCGGAAGGTGAAGCCTCGATAGTAGAAGCACTGACCCAGGAGCACGACATCGGCCAGGGTATAGTAGATGGCCAGAATGATCTGTGAAAAAAAAAAAAAAAAAAAGGGAAAAAAAAGGGCCCCGCGCCCATCATGTTAGCATTGGGACACTCAATCTTGGCTGGAGATGGATCGCATTGCGGGCACATCAACATCAATGCGCACCATTGTGGGCAACACGCCCTGGAGGACCGCGCCGGCAATGTTGAAAACATCGCCAACGAGCCACACGATGATGAACTGGACCGAGAGCGCTTCAGCAGAGCCGGATCGCCAGTTCGCGATCAATTGGGGTGTGAAGACGATGACTGATGGGAAAAGACGGGGTTTTTGTTAGCGGGCCGCGGCTCGGGACAGCGAAAAACGTGGACGGTTTCAATGGACGGTGACGGCGACGGTACCCCAGCAAGCAATCGATATGGACCTGCAGGATTGGGAGGAACAAAGTCAGTCGCGTTGTGCACCAGACGGATGGAAGTTTGGGGAAACGCGGCTGCCCACTTACCCGCAGATGCCTGAGACGGCCTCGATCTCGAGGTGCAGATTGCCCAGAGGAGGCGCCATGCTGCAAAATGTCGGAGGCAAGAGGCAAGATGCAAGAGGCGGAAGGCACGAGGCAGGATGCAAGATGCAAGGCATGGGGGAGACTGGAGACTGGAGAGTGCCAATCCCGGATCCGAGCTCGATACGGTGGGGACTGATTTAGGTACTTCCACACTCGACGGAGATGCTAGTAGAGGTCATCGAAACGGCAGTCTCGGTGCAACATGTCACTGCTGGCCGGCAGCAGGAGCACAAGTGGAAAACAGACAGACAGACAGACCAGACATTCGGCTTCTGTTCTCGGCAGTGCTTGCACTGGCTGCTGCTGCTCATCTCCATGCTTCCATCTTTTTCTCTCCCCCCCCTCCCCCCCCCCTCCCTTTGGAGACTCGCCACGCCAACATGCCCCCAGCAGGCTTATCCAGCAAAGTCTTGATGCTCCTCGTGGCCTCGTACGCCGTCACCAACCTCATCCTCATCATCATGTCCCTGGTCGCATACCACAGGGCCAAGATGCGCGTCTCCCTAGACGCGCACCTGCCCCGACGCATCGACTGGAACATGGCCGCCTCGAGCCTGTACCCTCTCATCGCCGCCGCGGCCACGGTCTGCTTCCTCACGGCGTCCATCATGCTCCTCAACATGCTCGCCCACGCGAAAAAGGCCGCCCTGGACCCCTTGTACGTCTTCCGCGGCGTCCTGGTCACGCTGCTCGTCTTGACCCCCGTTGTTGTCATGGGCTGGATCCGGCCCTCGGCCGCCGTCTCGGCGAGGCCTCGCAACGGCACCCTCGGCACCGACGGCACCGGCGCTGCCAGGGAGAGCCATGCCGACGGCTTTCTTCACCATGTGGTTGGCACGTCCTGCTGCGGGTTCGTGGGCTTGACCGGCACGTTTCTGCTCCGCGCGGTTTGCAATCTCCCCGGGGCGAGCACCGTCCTCCTGTCCCATTTCAATGTGTAAGTCGAGCCTCCTCTTCGAAGCTGGCCAAGTCGTCCCCTTGACCGTTGGACCTTTTTTGATTGCAGGCTGTTCGGCGCCATCATCGCTGGTGCGTCTACTGCCATGGCACCTCCTACCGGCTTCTGAGCTGCTGGCTTGAGTGCCGAGGCAATGGACGGATGGGTTCGGGCCCGAGTTTGTTAGTGCTAGGGAAGCTTTTTTTTTCTTTTCTTTTTTTTTTTTTTGCAGTATCAACAACGAGTCTAGAATAGAGTCCACATCATCATTTTACCGAAAAAGCTGCTATGCCAGTCCCATGTCAATTACTCATCATCTCCACAATCCTTGTCTTGCGTGTTGGACTTGGATATCACAGGCTACAGCGCACCGGGT
Organism: Claviceps citrina; assembly: GCA_018360365.1. Lineage (NCBI taxonomy): Eukaryota > Fungi > Ascomycota > Sordariomycetes > Hypocreales > Clavicipitaceae > Claviceps > Claviceps citrina. The sequence continues at coordinate 6,561 of SRQA01000966.1, read as the reverse complement.
CAACATTCGGCCGGCAGCGTCGCAAGCGCTGTGATTGGCCGCGCCCGACCGCGCTCCTCTTGTCACAGGGAGCGTAACGAGTTACATGCTACATGCAGTCGAACCATTGGATTATTTACAAATCCACGTCCAAGGGGGGGTTTGAAGCTAATCAGGGCGTAGGGACTATCTATAGGTACTTGGGCTGTTCACGTAAAGAGAGACGGAGCTTGGGGGTCGGAAGTTATAGCACACATGTAACTTTGTAGACAAAAGTTGCAACGCTCTTGTCTTTACGTAGGTGTGCTCGGATCGACATGTGACGAAAATAATTGTCATCATCTGTCAGTATTCCCCATCACTTCGGTGCAAAGCGTCCGAGAAGAAGAAGGTGTAGGTGCCCAGGCCAAGCGGGCTAGTAGCTTACTATTAGTTGTCTTTTTGTCTCTGTTCCCGCTCGCCCCCACCTCGGCATGGATAAAAAAGACGGGTTGTGCTTTGTGCTTTGCGATTTGCGAGGAGCTGCTGGGGGTGGAGGGCGAGTGGGAGGGCGGGTGGACGAATGGCTGGCGAGAGAACGTGGTGGTGTGGTGGTCGGTGGTGTGTGGTGGTGGTCGGTGGTGGTCACTGGTTGAGTCGTGAGTCGTGAGGGAGGCATGGCCGGCAGCATGGCCAATGGCCGATCTGAGATGGCAGTGGCGCGTATAGTGTCTATACTGTACACGTACTGTCCTCCCGGCTGACGTGCCCTGCCACTGGCCAGTGATGCTTCCGGCCCACTTGGAATCCACCTGATCGCCAGGCCTTTCATTCCAGCACCGTCCCCACCTGCTGAACTCCCCAGCGACCGCCGAACTGCTTTCCTTCTCCCAGTTTTGTTCTCCGCTCCAGCCAATCAAGAGGATTGGCGCAAGCCATCAGCGAGCCGTCTTGGTTGATGTCCGGATGATGGATGATGCTGTTGGGGTCTGGTTGGGTCGACCGGATGCTGGACTGTCAGCCACTTTGGCCGCCTATCCATTGCAACGGATGGCATACCTAGGTAGGTACGTAGGTAGGTACCTACCTAGAGGTAGGTAGGTACCTAGGTAAAACAACCTTGGATGCAGATGGGCAAGGGGCAAGGCCGTTCCTTCCTTCGGCAGGGCCCTCCTGCCAGGCTGCGCGTGCGTGGCCACTGGCCACTGGCCCGGTACTGGGCGCGCAGTACCTGGCAGGTACCTCACCAGCACCTCCTCCGCGGGCCGGGGGCACGGGGTTGGCCGTACCTGTTTGTCAAGATGCGGTACTCCTCCTCCAGGCACCTGCAGGCTGCTAGGCTGTTGCTGTGTGCCAGCAGATCGAGCGCATCCTTGGGACCTGTAGGCTGTAGCTGGCTCGGAGACGGAGACGGAGCGAGCGACGCTGAAAACTGCCTGGGCTCGCTTCCTTCCGCGCCCACATCTGGACCACTGCCACAACACTGCGGCCACAGCCCAGGGCCCCAGAGGCCCGGCCCCACAGACCAGACCAGAGCTGACCAGACTCGATCAAGAAGAGCGCGTTCCCCAACCAGGCCGCCTTACCAGGTCCTCTCTGCGACACAAGCACCACGGGCACCACAAGGCACCCAAGCACCTCCCTCCCTCCTCCGCTCGCACCGCCAGATCCAGTATAGATCCATCGGCACCACGCTCAAAACAGCTTCTCCACCACTTTGTTCCCTTTTCAGTCGACCTTCAAGACGTCGCGCTTGTACGAGAGCTTCGTGTCGTTCTGGGAAACCGACAGTGCTGCGAAGCTCTGTGAATTCTGCCCTGCACTTGGTCTCTGCATCTTCTCTCCTCGACCGTGCCGCGCGGCCCGCGATTGGTTGCAATTTTTTGACGTGTCCTGTTTCCGCCCATCCGGTTTTCTCTACGCACTCACTTGATTCCCCCTCCCCCTCCAAAGCAAAAGTAACGGACCGCGTCGTGGACTGCGACTTGGGGCTACTTTTCATTGGACCCTTGACTTGAGGCCGAAAGAGGAAACAAGGTAATCATGGCCGACATCACTGACCAACACGACCAAACGTCGCCAAACGAGCTCGACGACTCGCACGCCATCGGCAATGGAGGCGGCGCTGCTGAAAGCCGTGGAGTCAAACGCCCGCGCGCTTCCGTCGGCGATGACGACGACGAGGACGACGAGAAGGGTGGTCGTGAGCGTCGCAAGATTGAGATCAAATTTATTAGCGATAAGTCTCGTCGTCACATCACCTTCTCCAAGCGCAAGGCCGGTATTATGAAGAAAGTATGTCTTGTCCGTCCTGCCACGACGTTCCTTTCACTTCCCTTTCCACAGCCTCACGAGACAAATCGAGGCATTGGGCACGGCACACGGCACACTGCAATGGAGCTGTCATCACGTCGCCAGTCTCCGTCATGTTGGCATTTCCCGCTCCTCCCGAGACCTGCTTTGCTGACCCGTTCCGCCACATAGGCCTACGAGCTGTCCGTTTTGACCGGCACCCAAGTCCTACTCCTTGTTGTATCCGAAACCGGCCTCGTATACACCTTTACCACGCCGAAACTACAACCGCTCGTCACTAAGTCTGAGGGCAAGAATCTGATTCAGGTAGGAGGACTCTGTCCGCTGCTGTCACGCTGGATGCCATTGGAGCATGATCCGTCGCAAGGCTCTCCTGCTGAATGCTTCCTTTCTTTGCCTTTTTTTTTTTTTTTTTTCCGCTGACCTGTGTTGCCTGCCCTAGGCATGCCTCAACGCACCGGAACCGACTCCGGGCAACGAAAACGGCGTCGACGGCGGCGACCAGGTGGACTCTCCAGAAGAGACCGCCCCTCAGCATCTCCCTCCCCAAGGTGGTCGACCAGGCATGCCGCCAAATCCGCATGGCATGCCAGGTAACTACATGCCCAACATGCCGATGGAGGCTCAGCAGGCTCTTGCCTATCAAAGCTATGTCCAACGCAACCAGGGCTACGGCTCAGGGATGCCTCCCCAGGGCGGCATGCAACCTAACAACCATCATCAATCATGATTGCGACGATATCAAGTGGAGAGGGAAAAAAAAAATTTCTTTTTTTGTGTGTGAAGAGCTGGTAACTGGAACGACTCTGGGAGTCGCGGGATGACGCACCATCTATTCGATGGTGGCGTGCAACCCTAGAAATATCTTCTGAACGTCGTGACGTTATTTGCGGGATCTGGTGGATTCGGCGTTAATGATGTCTGATGCGGGTTTGAAACATCTTATCTCGATTTACGTTTGTCACATTTTTCCTTTCACTTTTTCTTCTTCTTTTTTTTCCTTCTTTCTTTTTTCGTTTTCTTCTCCTTCTTCTCCTTCTTCTTCAGTCATTAGTCATCAGTCATCAGGGGAGGAAACCAAAACAAAACAGTTCTTCCTCTTTATTACAACTTTGTTCGTCGTTACACATGGTGTCGTTCCGCGACAAGGCAAGCACAGTTGCTGTGATTGGCCGATGCGAGGGGTTTGGGCTCACTCCTTTGCATTCGCTCAAGGAAACACACGTCTCTGGCAAGGATGGTACCGCACCGGTCGTGTCTCTGAGAGAAGGAAGGGATGGGGAAAAAAAAAATGTATGATTAAGAGTTCTAGTTGGCTTTTTTGACCTTTTTGCCATGTACGCGATAGAGACGGACGTGACTGGAGCGCATGTACCTAGTCGAGGTGACGACTGTTTGCTAATCCAGGACAGAAGAAACGCGAGCGGGTTGGATGGCACGGTACGGCGCGGCACAGTGCGGCACAGTGCGGCACAAGAGAGATGCCTTAGTCGGTACTCCGGTGGCCTGTGGGTGCTTACCTCGGTACAGGTACAGGTACTTAGTATGGAAAAAGACGGCGGGTGCCTTGCCTTGCCTTGCCCCGACGCCCAACACATCATAATGCAACGGGGCTACATACTACAGGTACCTAGGTACCTACCTAGTATAGTGCGAAACTGCTTAGCCATGCTTCCCGACTGGTTTCCCTCATTCGGCCTGGGTCGGCGGGATGGCGGACGCCTGAGCAGATTTGAGAAGGTTTTCTGCAAGCTTAACGCGCCCCACCAGGTACCAGTGGTACCTGCCGACAGTGCCGCGGCCGTCTGTAGACTCTCCCACCGCGTGCAACGGGCAAACGCTCAAAAGACACAACGCCGATGCTCCCATGATTAGCGCTGCTTGTGGAATGGCTGTGCGTCTTGTGTTTGGTATTTTGAATACTGTATGCCGCCTGCTGTAAAAAAAAAAAAAAAAGAAAGAAAAAGGACAAGAAATAGAAAGACCAAAAAAAAAGCTCCCTCCAACGCCGATACCGTCCGCAGTTCCCACGCCATGTGATCGACCGTATGAAGCGCTGTCAGATCTAGTCTTTTTGTGAAAAAAAAAAAAAAAAAAAAAAAAAAAAATTGAAAAAAAAAAAATTCGACTCTCGATTCGTTCAATGCTCGCTCACACTGCTATAGCGTCCGACGGCAAGACTGCCCACAAAGACACCCGCGAGGATGGACAGAAAGTAGCCGACGTTCATGGTCATGACTGCCAACATGCTGCGGATAATACCAAAGTTAGCCCCTGCTTGTGTTCTCTTCTCCCGACCCCTGGCCACTGTGTTTCATGAGATAGATATACAAGGCAGAAAATAAAAGACGTACAGTAGATACCCGACTGCAACAATCACCGTGTCCATGACTGCGCGCAACGGATCGACGCTGAAGCGCCATGGCCGAACCTCGCAGCCCTTGCGGGCGACGACAAAGACGGTCTCCTCGACGCCGTTGGCAGAGAGGGTCATTTTCCGCGCGCTGGGGTCGTTGCAGATGTCCTCGGATAGAGGGATCTTGCCGTGGGCGGCGACGTAGCGGCGCTCGAGGTCCTTGTCGAGCCATCGGGCTTCCTGGATGGACCGCGCCGCGAGGAGCAGGCGGGCGACGACGGCGAGGACGACGAGGAAGATGCACGTCCCCGCGTAGGCGCCGGCGCTTCGGGGCGTCCACGAATCGGCGTACAGGGGCGTGGCGTGGTTTGTCTGGAAGACCATGGCCATCATCGTCGACATGCCGCTGCCGTGGCCGCCGCCGCTGCTGCTGCTGAAGCTGGAGCTGGAGCTGCCGCCCATGCCGTCCATGCCGTCCATGGGCCCAGAGTGCTGCGGGTGAGCCGATGTGATATGATCGAGGACGAGGGGACGCGCTGCGACGTCGGGACTCGAAAAACGTGTGTCGCTCTCGTGTGGGGAGTGGAGAGTAGATGCGAGCTTGACCAGAGGCCAAAAAGGCTGCCTGCGGGGGCGATGTGCACGTCGCACAGCTTGATCGATAGCGGTTGCTGTGCCCGACGGGATGAGGTTCGAGGCGCGCACAATTCGGTGTTGGTATATGCGACGAGAAGAGAAGGAGAAGAAGAACAGAGACGGAGATGTTAAAAGACGCCTCGACTTGCACGACGGTAAGACGACTAGCGTCGGGTCTAGTTGAGCAGGTTTCTTGTCGCCGGGGGCTGGCCTCAAGTACCGGTACTTGACCTCGAGCCGTGCGCGCACAGTGTGACTAGGTACTTGACGATTCTCCCCGAGCATATTGGTCAGTCAGTGGTCTTTGCCAATCTCTCTCAACCAACGTCGCTATACCCCGGCATGGGACAAGGGCAAGTTTGCTTCTTTCTATTCTAGGTAAAACACGTGGCTGGCTGGCTACCCGGTAGGTGTCGACGATGCATTCATCATTCTCTCCTCGTCTCAAGAGGCGTTCAACTACTGTCTACTGTCGACTGACTCGGGCCTAGAACAGCTGCTGATGCGTCTTTGAAGCCGTCTTGACGAAGCCAGTGACGAGGCGCCGAGACCAGACGCCCGAAGCGTTGCCGTTGAATCATCTTGTGCTCACAGCACGTTCTATACCCGTGCTGTTGAGGTCGGCTCTCGAATGCCATGGTCGGCTGGTGCTCTTGTTTGATTTTCCATCGAACAAAGATGCTCCTTGTTCCTCGACAAGAAGATCGAGACATCTGGCCGTCTCCCAACAACGGACATGGACATGCGGAATCAGTTTGGCCGCCGGTTTTTGCTTCATCAATACAATGGTCGTGGGCTGAAAGTCAGATGGTTCATCAACTCATGTCAACTGGCATTCGAACAGCATGGGACTCGAACTACACACGCATCCACGCCGACATTTCTATGCAGCCTTTCGCGCTTTCTCCATTATCAGATTCACATATAACAGAACACTTGTCGATATCTCGACCGCGGAAAACTCGCCAATCCCATTGGCGACGTCCCAACAACGCCCGACTACGCGAATATGTCCGCTTTGTTCCAACCCTTCCCCCTTCCTCCTTTACCGCGCTGAAGAGCTCATTTCTTTTCCCTCTTCCCACCGCGCGGACCGCCGCATTCCCGCCGACGAAAACCCTCCGGAATCTTGGGTCGGTGGTGGGCACACACAAAGAGAGAAGACGAAAGCCCCGGCGTTGATGTTCGACGACGGCCTCACTCAGGAGATTTTGTACCACCCAGGCCGGAGCCCACCCCCCTTTCACGGTGGGTATCACGGGGGCGAAAGAAGACACAACCCCCCCCCCCCCCCCCCC
>SRQA01000965.1:0-14141 GCA_018360365.1 Claviceps citrina | reverse complement strand
CCTGTTCGCCGACGGCGTGCTCGACATGCGCGCCCTGGGCTACCTGCAGGCCGGCGCGGGGGTCCTCGGCGTCGCGAGCAAGCTGCCCCAGATTGTGGCCATCTACCGCCGGGGCGGCACCGGCCAGCTCAGCGCCTTCACCGTCTTCAACTACCTCGCCGGCTCCCTCTCCCGCATCTTCACCACGTTGCAGGAGGTGGACGACAGGATGATCCTGTACGGCTTCGTCTCCGGCTTCCTCCTCAACGCCGTGCTCACCCTGCAGATGCTCTACTACTGGAACGCCCCTGCTGCCCCTGAGCCGGTCGGCGCCCGAGGCAAGCGCAAGGGCGCCGCCGCCGCGCCGATTGGTGCGAGGGCGACCTCGGCGGGAACTCCTTGGAAAGGGCCTACCACCCGTCGCCGTGGTTGAGATTTTTGTCCAAATACATTGACGGCATGGATGGCATATTTCAACATGTAAATACAAATTTTAGATTTCAAGATTCCCAATCGAAAAAAATAATACAAATATCCAAAAAAAAAAAAAAAAAAAAAAAAAAAAAAAAAAAAATCATCAAAAAAAGTCCTCCGATCTAATCCGTCTTGTACAAGTTCACTTGAACGCACTGAACCGGATTTTTGATTTGACAGCCACAGACTATTAGATCAAGAATCCGTTGCAGTGCGTTCAAGTACTCATTATATAAACCATGGATGACGAATCGACCGACACGTTTTTCGAGCACACTCGGTGCGTCATCTGTCCACCCCGTGTAACAGTGACCACTTGCCATATCGTCGACCACCATGTATGCCATGCCATGCCATGCCATGCCTTGAAACATTTTCACCAGCCTGTACGGAAGGCCCACCATTGAGGTTTTCAGTTTCAACGCTCACATGCATCATGTTCTCTTCCTCATGACTCATCTGAACCTCTCCATTAGACTGCGCCAGCCTGTCCCCGCCCTGTACCATGCAGAATTCAAAATGCAAAATGCAAAATGCCACCCAATAAATAAAACCAAACCCAAAAAAACGCCGCTGTGGCAGAACAACGGAACAAAAGGCTCCTCCTGCAACGACAACGCCCACGCCACGAAGAATCTTCTTTTCCCCCAACATCAAGTGAAAAAAAAGTTTGCCCAACCAACTAACCACACAAAAAAGAAACGCCATGCGACTTCTCTTCGACACCAAAAACAAAAACCAGACAGTCTACCGGATAAACATGCCCGTGTTCGTCCAGCCACCGGCCCCGGCCCCGGCCCCGGCCCCGGCCCCGGCCCAAGCCCGGACCTTGCCCCCAGCGCACTGCAGGCACCTCATCTCGTCTCCGAGGTTGCTCACGGAGCAGCTAAAACAGACGTGCTTCCCACAGGCACCGCACGCAGACGTGCCCGTCGAAAAGCCGTCCACGTCCACGTCCACGTCCACGTCCACGTCCATGCCATGGCCACCAAGGCCGCCACCATCGCCCAGCCTCGTCCCGCAATCCTCGCAAGCAGACGGTGTCAGCGCGAGGGCCAGTCGCGAATGCACCCCCGACGGGGGCTCCGCGGCCGAGGACTCGATCCTCCAGAAACGATGCAAAGACTGCTGCTGCTGCTGCTGCTGCTGCTGCTGCTGCCTGCCCATCTGGAGATCGACCGAGACCGCGTGATGGACCAGCCGAGGCGGCGAGTCGCAAACGCCCGGCCGGGATTGAACCTGCTGCTGTGCAGAGTACAACAGGTGCAATGTGTGTTCTGCGCCGGAAAAAAAAAAAAAAAATCAGTGTAAGCCTTTTACGTGAACCGCCCGACGGAGTCAGCCTTGACATGAGAGAAACGCACGGTGAACCTGCTCCTCAGAGGGCCGGTTATCGCGATGTCGCTTGCGCGTGCGGCAGTGCAGGTCGGCGGCGGGCGTGTTGCCAAAGGCCCGTGGGGTCGTGTCCAACGGGGCGCCGGCGCTGCTCGGCGGCGAGCCGAAGATGGAGGAGGAGGAGGACGATGAGCAAGGCGAGGAGCATGGCTCGGGCTCGGAGCGCTTGCGTTTGAGTTTGAGGGGAGCCATTGTTTTGCGCGTGGGCGGTTATGATGAACGGGAGCGTTGGCGAAGCGTTGACGGGGAAGCGTTGAAAGAGCGTGGGGTTGTTAACTTGTCGCGACGGGGACGCGACAGAACACAGAAACGTGTTAAGTGAGCTACCTACCTGGTGGCTACGCTAGTACCCACCGAGTTAGAAGCTGGTGGCTGGAGGTGGGTCTAGCGATTTTCCACCGCCCGGCTGCTGCGCAAATCCTCGTAAATGGCATCCGCCTCCTCCCCAGACAAGTGCCGCATGCGCTCGACATCCTCGCTCTCCAGCTGATTCAACACACCCAGCGCGTCCATCGCCTCGCCATCGCCATCGCCCTCGCCCTCGCCCTCTCTGCCATCGCCATCTTCCCCATCGCCCACCCCCTCGACTTCCTTCCCGAACCCGGTCTGATCCCCGATCAGCAGAATCTGCGCCTTGGGGTAGTCCATGAACTCGGGCTGCGTGGGCGCCCACCGCAGGTTGTTGAACTTGTCGAGCACGCTGGATCGAAACAGAAAAAAAGAAAAAAAGAAAAAAAGAACAGGAAAACGGAAAGAAAAAGGACGCATGGTCAGCACAAAAATGTGAAGAATGAAAATAAAAAGATGAAAGCAAAACGGACTTGCTCCTCTTCCATCCTCTCACACACACACAATATAAAACCCCATATATCTCCGTCCCCATCATCAAACGTGGGCCAACATGGGGTCTCTCTCACCTTTTCGGAAAATCCGGCCCCTCTGGCAGACGAGCCCCCCCCGGAGCCTCGAACCCCGGGTTCCGACTACTGATGATGAAGCTGCCCCTGTCTCCCAGACGCAGCGCCCTGCGCAGCCCGCCCATCTGCCCAGGCACCACCGTCACCACATACGAGAGGTGGCTCTCGCGCCCCGTCCAGGACAGCACGTAGACGCCCTCCCCCACGGCCACTGCCCCGGGCCGGTGGCGCCGGCCCGCCGTCTTGGTCTCGTAGTCCTCCCCGCGGAGCAGCCCCTCCCTCAGGTCCTCGAGCGACGCGTCCGCCTTTTCGACAAAGGCCAGGAAGCGGTCCTTGGCGCTCGCCGGCAGCACCTTCTTGGGCAGCGCGATGAGCCGCGACCTGGCCGACGCGGGCAGCGGCGCCTCCTTCTTCTCCTCTTCCTCCTCGGGGTGTCCTGCTCGGGACAGGGGGTGCAGGACGAGGTAGCTCCTCGCCACGTCGGAGATGGCCTCGGGCGGCCCGTCGGTGTCGACCCTCGCGCGGACGAAGAAGTAGAGGATCCCCTTTTCGAGGACGGTAGGCCCAGTCTTGCTGTCTTTGCTTCCCTTGCTCTTCTTGCCGGTGGTGGGTGCTGCCGAGGCCGAGCCTCTCTTTCGACGAGACTGCTTTCCCGAGGGTGCCACGTCGTGGGGTGTCGCCGATGCGCTTTTGGACCTTGTCGTGACCATTTGTGCGCTGTGTTGAAACCGATCCAATAAATTAGCCGGTAAATGGAGGGTGTGAGTGGGTTGTGCTTTGGATTGAAGTCAAAGTGCACCCTGACTGTATTATATGGCCATTGGGACTTCTTCTCTTTGGACGACGCCTTTCGTCACCATTAGATCATGCGTCGTATATGTGTGCTGAGGCTTGCCCGCCCCCCCCCCCCCCCCCCCCTCGCCCCCATGTGTCGTGGTCCCTCTGTTCGGGACACAAGAAAACAGCGCAGATTCGTCTCCGACGGTTTCTCTCAGGTAGGTAGGCACCTAACAGTTGATGCTCACAGAACGGAGAGCTCCATGCCACCCTGGAATCCATTCGCCAACACGAACCGCCATTTGGTGGGCACTGGGACCACCCCCTTTTCCCAGAGCTCTGATTGACTCACAAGCTAAATTAAATGCCGGCAGTCGATATAATCAGTTCCATCTCGGAGATCCAGCAGAGGGGTCCTGTCGTGACTCGTAAATGATGGTCCACTGGGCACTGGGCATAAAGTGCACACTGCTTCCTGGGGAAAAAAACATTCTGGGTTAGACTACGTCTAATGGTACGTCGCTTTTTGGCTTTACCAGTGTACCACCCCAGGGCCCAGGCGGACATTCCTCGACCCACAGCATCTTCTTACATCTCTCGATTTGAGCATGGTGTTTCATCATTGCGCCCAACCTTCAAGACCTGCCTGTTTCTGCACTCCTGATAAAACCGTCGTTTCTCGCCCTCATCCCACCCGTCTGTAGTTGAGCCACCGAGAGTAGCTGCTGTAGTCTGCGTAGAAAAAAGTAAGACACTTGCGCCGGCAGACACGAGGCGAAAGGGAGTCAAGCAAAAAAAATATCATAGCTTCGCTCCACAACCGAGACATACCTCTCTCCGTGCTTATTCCCAACTGCTCAGCTACGTTCAAGTAGCCCTCCCGCACTGTGCCTCGACCCTTTTCCACCTTGGACACCATCTCAGCATCGCCCTCCCAGGTGCTTCGGCAAAACGGACACGTCACGCTGCCGGCCGTCTTGGTCCGTGCCCACATCTCAAAGCACTCCTGGTGAATGTTCTGTCCACAAGCGGCGCGACACCACACGATGGACTCGGGGCTCTTGGCGTCGAACGGACAGAAGCAGATGGGGCAGTCATCCTCGATGCTCTTGCGCTTGCTCCTTGTGGACTGCTCCGCGGGTTTGGCGCTCCAGGCCTTGGCGAAAATCTCCCGCAGCTCCGAGCTCAGCAGGGCTCGTTGATATACATATTGAAATGGGGCGCCAAGTACGCGCGCTAGGACCTGAGAGGTGGGCATTAGCGGCTTCGGGGGCAGGAGGAAACGGAGGGATCCTCTTCTTTTTCTTTCAATATACATACGTAGATGATGTGCTTGCAGTGGTTATCCTTCAGCGCATGAGGACAAGTACACCGCAGTGCCTGGCCTATCTCGACCGTGTAGACATTGCCGGTCGAGCCGGCCACTTCGCAGACCTCCCCGGGGCAATCCTCGGTCCCGCGCCTCGTCCTCTGCAGCACATAGAATCGCTGCCCGAGCGCCCGCTGATATACACTGTCAAATGCCTGAGGCGGCGAGGCGCGATACCGGCGCAACCTCTTTTCCCTGGGCGGCGAAGCGGCCGGCCCATCCGCGGCCCTTCTCTTCCTAGACGGAGTGGCAGTGGCCGGTCCGTTGTTGTTCTTTTGCCCCGGACGAGGAGAAGCCTGTTTAGTTCTTGAGCAGGGCCCTTTATCGGGCAGATGAGTTGGTTGGGGCGTGTTTGCCATGTTCACGGAGAGCTAGGTCCTCTGGGAAACCCTTGTGGCCTGATGTGTTGGGTCATTTGTCGATGGGTGCTGGTTACCGGGATGAGTGTCCTGTTTCTTGCATGGATTATGAATATGTAGGAGGGGCGCGTACACTTGTCGGATGATGGATGCTGGCATTGCTGGGTTGATGAAGCAAGCGTTGTCTAGAGCAAGATCAAGGTCAAGTCTAAATTGGGAATCCATTGACAGGCTGACAACTGCCTGCCTCATGTGGGTCCGTGACGCACACGACGACCGCGGCACATTCGACCCACATCACGAACACCACGTCCAAGGCAACGCTGCGACAGCGTCTTGAGCACAGCCTTGCCCTGCAAAACCAGCTAACCCAGCAGAACGAGCGCCCTTATGTATTTGACGTCTATTGCTATGCAGAAACATAATAGAGGATGCTCCGCTCAGCCCCCCAACCCCATGAATATCCATCCATCCATCCATCCATCCATCCATGGCATGTCCCCATGTCCCCATCTCTTGACCCCGTGTGTTTCCTCGTCCCCAGGCATGACCAAATAGAAAAAATAGACCCGCCGACGCCTCTGAGATGGTGAACGAATTCAACCAATAGAGGAAAAAAAAAGAAATAAAAAAATCAAGAAGAAGAAGAAGAAGAAGAAAGAACTCCAAAGGTTCCTAAACGGGCCGGCCATCATGGCCGAGCAACTCTGGTTCATTCATGCGCTCCTTTTTGTCCCAGTACGCCGTCCGTCCGTCCGTCCACCTGCCTCTCATGTACCCAAGCATAACAAAGAAATATGAGAGCAAAGAAAAGAAAGAGGGAGGGTTACCCAAAAAAAAGAAAAGAAAAAAAAGAAAAGAAAGAGTGACAAGTCAACATTTTATCTCTTGTAAATTACAAACCCCCCACGTCGACCCAACAACGGCTTTTCATTATTTCTGGCCAAGGGGAGCGCATCGGGACGATAAATAAAGATTAAACATGGTAAAAATAAGAGCATTTCAGCTCATGTACGCCTTGAGAGACCCCATAGAAGACGTGTGTATCGCGCGCTGTTGGATTCGCTGCAGTCGTCAAATGTCATCTTGATAGTCGATGGAAAAATAAAAAAAAAAGGGAAAAAGGACAAAGGGTGATTCGCTGTCCAAACTTGTGGACGACGACACGGGGGCCTTCATGACTGTTGATTTGTGCAAAGACGATTGTCATGTTAACCCCTTTCGAAGAGTCTGGCACGGCGGCGAGGGGATCATCGCAAATAAGCTCCCGCATTCATAAGCACAACTGTGGTGGTTTGTGTCGCTGCAGGATACGCCCCATCGTATGTTTGTGCAGTTTTTTTACTACCGAGGGTGATGATGATGATGATGATGATGATGATGATGGTCTCGGGGAGGAAATTCTTGGTCGCGAGCTTGTTGCTGAGCCGCCAACCAGGCAGAAGAGCCTGTCTGATGCGTGTGCTGCTCGGCCGGAAGTTTGACATCCTGGCCGTGGCTGGGCACCGTACGACTGCTGCTGGAGGATATAGGGGGAGGGCCCGGTACGAGGTCGGTGACGGCCTGGGCGATTGATGCGACGACGTAGCCTCGGAGTTCTTCATCCTCTCGCTTGTCTTCCTTTTCCAGACGAAAGCGCTCCTCTTTTCCCATGTTGGCGCGTCGCATGTTCTTGATCTCCTGCATGATGTAGAGCATGACCTCTTCGGGGCATCGGGTGCGCTCGGCGGCGCCCTCGTTCGTCCGCACGTATCGTCGTGTAACATCGGTGGCGCCGTCGATGGAGAATGCCACACAGTATGACATCTTCTTGCCCCAACCTTCGGTGTATAGCCGGGGACTGTCCCACGCTTCCTCACAAGCATCGACGTGCACCCATCGACGCTGGTGCTCCGAATAGACCTCTGTCCAGACATGGTCCTCGGCGTTCCATACCCATCTGATGCGGCCACCGACGGCACGGCACAACATGCTGAAGCAATTGGCCCATTCACCGACACGGCCCCTTCTTGTCTGAAGCAGGCGCCACACGTCGCCGTACCGTGGAAACCGCTCGTAAGCACCGCAGTTTTGGGCAGAGCATCGATACAGCTCCACTCGCAGAGCACCACAAGCGCTCTCCTCGGGCGTGGGCGCCGTCATGCCTTGTGCAATGGTCGGTGACAGACAGACCGGGCAGGGAGGGTTGTTGACCCATGTGAAGAAGGAACGCTTGAACCACCTGAACGGGCATCATGAAGTTAGTTTCTGCGTTCGCTCAGCCCCCAGATGAGCGAGACCATGACGGCCATGACATACCGAAGAAGTGCTCGGACAACACAGTCTTGATATCCCCACTCTGGGCGACGTCCATCACCCATACTCTCGGCTTCGGCTTGCAGTACTTGGCTCTCTTCTTCGGCCTCGCCATAGATGCGGTCTAGCGGGATGGTTTGCAGAGCCTCGTCCAGCAGACCTGGGTTCTCGTATTTTGTGGGTGTCAGCGACAAGCTGATCATCAGGTTCCGGAACTTTTGTGAGTCGCGGTCGTCAGCAGCTGGCGCTGTGGGAATCATGGGGAGGTGACGAATGCACGAATATGATGGAGGTGTTGACGGAGTGTGCCTGCCATGGGCAGTCGCTGGTCTTGTGCTTGCGGAGGAAGCCTGGGCGGTGAGATGGGCGCTCGATGGGCGCTCCGTCAGAGTCGAAGAAGGATGATGGCTAGGGAGGTGACTTCGGGTGCATGAGCGCAGATCGTTCATGCGCTTGTCCCTCAGGAGTCCCTCAAACTTGAGGCGAAGTTCATGTGCCCATTGCTCGCCGTACTGGGTCTCGGAGGTCGAGGCGCGGGGGCTGAAGGGAGTGCCTCGACCCTCCATGATGAGGCACTGGGAGCCGAGAGATGGATACGGTTCTTTCTTCGAGTCGTCGTGGAGGCGCCAACCTGGCCGGTGCAGGGTCGAGCGAAGCGTGTATTGAAGTAGGGTGTGACAAGGGAAGTTGAAGATGATGTATGCCAACGAGAGAGGCTGGGTGTCTATACTGAGGCTGTATGAAGAATGAATGCGGGCCGGGGAGCACCAGGCAGGACGTCGTGATCGTCGTGGTCGTGATCGTGGTCCTCGTCGTGGTCGTCTCCGTCGCCGTTGTCAGCAGCTAGGAGGATTCGCCAAGTCGCCACTGTCAACGTAACCCACTTGGACAAGTCCGCAGGACGGTGCAAACGCAGAGCCGTTGCAGGCTCAAGTGTAGTAAGCAGTTAGTTCGTATGCGGATGAAAAGGAAACGGGATCTCGTCCTTGAAGAGGCAGGAAGCAAAGTGACCTTGCCAATGCAAAAAACAAAAACAAAACAAAAAATCACCCCCCAAGAAGCGACGCCAAAGACAAGATGAGAGGCAACGAATGGTGACGAGTGCCCGCCCACGATGATGGCGACGCTGACCGGATGGACGACTGGGACACGGCCGGCAACCAGTTCTCCAGTTCTCCGGTTCTCCAGTCGTTGCGTCGAGGCCCTTTGACGGCGGCGGTTTACGCGTCAGCCTCTCCCCTGTGGCCAATCAGGGGTCACAAGCGTCCTGCCGGTGGAGACGGACCGGGCGCAACGTGCGGCGTCAATGAGCCCCCGCACTGCGCAGTCAACCGGCCCAAGTGCCTTCACTCAAGTATCTCAAGTATCGGTACTTGCAGCCCCGCGTGCTCGCTGGCCGATGCGCACGTCACGGGCACTTTTCAGATTGAGCGGGGCTCGCATCCTCCACCCACCCGACCGACCAGGGGTCAACAAAAAAAGAAGAAGGCGATGACGAGGCCCCGGAAGCCAAACTGCTGTTTCTCGAGTTTTGGAGACACGCAGAAACTCCCACGGTCCACGCACACCTTTCGCTCGCCCAGGCCTTTGGTTGGCCGCGGCCACGCCAACGGTGCAGTGTCACCCGAACCCTCTTTTCTTTCAGCACGCCTCCGTACAAACCACCAGACAAGATGCCGGCGACATGTGCTTGCCCCTGGTCTCCGGGGTGCGAATGGGCCGGCCAGCAGCACACCACACTTTCCTCTCGCGACCTGGCTGTCTGCGTCTGCTTTCCAATATAAATGTCCCCCTGGACTGACACAACGGTGAACCACCAGACCGTCCGTGTCTCTCCCTGCCTTTTCCATCGGGAGCACCGAGCACCAGGCACTGACGAGTCACGACCGACTATTTTCAGTCGTCCGAGGCGCATTCTTCCATCCGCCAAGGTGATCCGTGCATGGTGTCGGCCAGAGGAAGCAATTAGCCTTTGTCCCCCGTTCAGGTCCCCGTTCAGGTTTCCAGTCCGGATGGGACGCGCGTCGCCCCGGCCCCGTGGTCTGTTTCCACGCAACGGTCCGTTCTCATCGAAATCCTGCACCTAGAGCAATACAAGTAAAGGACAGAGAGAGAGAGAGAGAAAGAGAGAGAGAGAGAGAAAGAGAGAGAGAGAGAGAAAGAGAGAGAGAGAGAGAAAGAGAGAGAGAGAGAAGAAAATACAAGATATCGCTGCACTGCCCACAGTGGAGATTGAATCAAACCGGGTGACGGCACAACTTTGTTAAAGCAAATATGCACACAAAAAGTCCTTCTTACATACTAGGTACTAGGTAGACATCTAGATTCCTCGTGCTTTTCATGCATGCACAATGTTGTTCGCCGGACGTTTGAATCGTATTTACAACCCCCTTGTCCCCCGCATGTGAACACAACCTCAGCGCTCTCCTCGCGGCTTCGCGTCGCCATCGTCACCATTCCAACCTGAGGGGGGATTGTTCCTTTCCTCTTTCCAAATAGTAGCAAATGCAAAACGGGGTGTCCAGCTCTATGAAACAATGTGCGAGGGACTCAAGTAAGTCAAGCTGCGACAGGACAGACAGCATTTTTCTCATGTAACATGTACAAAACGCTGGCTCTTCTTCTTGTCTACTTTCGTAAATGGCTTCCATCTATGCATCCATCCGCGCAGGTGATGCGTTTTTTCTTCTTCTTTTTTTTTACCTCTCCCATTCCTCCCCGCCGAAATATCTCTCTGCCATGTCCACATCCCATGTCGGTCGCTCCACGACGGCAACTTCTAGGTCTTTGCTGGTCGTCGCGAGAGGAACAATCCCAAGGATAGGACGATATTTATACGTAATCCACCACTTCTTCGGTTCGTCTGTGGCTGTCTCTGAAGCTGGCATGATGGCGTCATTGCCATTCGTCAGAGAGGTGCGCTGTTGAAGCAGCGCACCCACTGCGTCTGGCATATCATTGTCACTGTCGCTTTCGTCGAGTTGTGGCCTGTCGATTACATCAATGTCTTCACACTCGTCGTTGACGCCGTGTTTTCTGATTTGATGGGGAGTGAGCGTGCCTTGTTCCGTCCTGCCTCCAGCACCAGTATTGAGCCCATTTCTCTTGCGCTTGATACCTTGCTTGAGTTGCGTGTCACCACCCTCGGCCTCGGAGGACATGGAAAGATTCTGTCCCAAATCAAGCATCAAAAGGAATGACACGCCGTACAGCCAGATGCGGGACCCCTGCCACATGACCCCCTTGGGCAAGTCTAGTAGATCCTGCACGGGGCCTGGCAGGGCCTTGCGTGGATGTCGGCGGGACCATGAGGTGAGCGCACCGTGACGGGGATGGAAGGCCACAATGTTCCATGATACGGTGACGGCGGCAAGGATGTAGTCATCAGAGCCATCTGCTTTGACAGAGGACCCAGGTGGGGGCACATGGTCAGAAAAGGAGAGTACAACCGGCGATGTTGCGAGTTTCGGTAACAGCTTTGCATTGGGGTTGCGGACCCAGCGGTCTTGAGAATCGGCGCTCGGGTCGTTCTCCTCTTCTGATGACGTGGAGTCACCATCAGACGCATGATCGACCGCGTCATCAGTCAAGCCAGCCCCTTGACCATTCTGCAGAGTTTGTCCGCGGCCATGCAAGATCCATGTGTCAATGTATCCAGCAAGGTCAGCGACTGCCACCATGCTGGAATCGGCACTGAAAGCAACCTGTGTAATGCTCCTGTCGTAGGCACCAAGGCCACCGTTCAGCATATACCGCGGAATTTGGCGCCGCAGCCGCGACAGTCTTTGAAACTTGATCGGCAGAGCGGATGATTCTACATGGCTGCCATCGAGATTGGCCATAAGAACGCGAGAGCCTTCCTGAATGATGCATAGCCAACGGCCATCAGGAGAAAGTTTGGCGTGAGAGGCACCCAGATGGGAAAGCTTCGTGGGCAAGACTAAAGTCGTGAGCTTCACGTCGGAAGCTTTGACAGGGTCCTGGTGGTGAAGTTGGAAAGCCTTGATGTCTGTAGCCGTGGACACAACGAGCAACGTTCCCTCTTGGTTGATGGTGGCCGAAGAAATATTCGAGTCCCCCTTTACTACAATCGTCTTGAGCAATTTTCGGTTTTGATTCAAATCAAGAGCTTCGTCGGCGGACTCGTGCAGATCAGCGGCCGATTTGCGCAATACCCAGACATGAACCTCCCTCTCCCACCAGCTTACGATGAATCTCGCCTTGGAAGCGCTTGCGATGGGAGGCTGTTGTGGCAGATTGCTCATCATCCTGTGGTTCTCGCGGCCCATTTCTTTCAGAGGCACAATCATCAAGTTGGCATCGGGCCCTGCAATGTGTTAGCGGGTCGTGTTGCAAGATTATACATGATGAGTTGGTGAGAATTCACCTCCAGAAACCACGACACTGATACGTCCATGCTCAAACGTGGCCATGGCCCTGACGTCGTGATCGTGGTAGCGCCGGCCCCAGACTTTGCTCCATCGCTGCCCGGAGCCAGCGTTTTGCTTGTAAAGAATCGTTCGGCGATCCATGCCTCCGCTCATGATAGCCAGTCCATCGGCACTTGTTGTCAGACTGAGAACATCTGACTTGTGACTCTGAATCCTCTGTGCCTGGGTATACGTCTTTCCGTCCCAGATGCATACCTGCCCCGTAGAATCGCCAGATACAATATTCCCGTTTGGCAGGCACTTGACAGACCAGACAATGATATCCTTGGAACCTCCAACGAGGTCAGAGCCCAGAGTCATCCTGCGCAGCATATGTCCGTTTTTGATGTCGTAGGCTCTGATCGTACTGTCCGAACATCCCACAATGACGACTTTGCGGGACTGGAAGGTGATGCTCACCATTTGAGCCTTTTTGGTGGGGGATTTGACAAGTATTCGCTGGAATCTCAGATCGTCATCTTCGAGGGAGTACATGACGAGCTCCCCATCAATTGTGCCAGCAATGATCTTGTTCGAGTTTTGTGCTTCCGAAAGGCCGCCTGATCCCGTAGACTGCGGTTTGTCGCCTTGAGGCTGGGCGGCAATGCACCAGATATCGCCGTGCTGGCCGCTGGCATGACGCTTGGGTTTTCCCCTTTCGAGATCCCATTCAGTGACAGTAGATGTGTAGCCAATGCTAAACAGCCGCGCCTTGCCAATGACGGTGTGGCCGTCGCCTAGATCCTGATCGGGCTCGTTCACCCAGACCAAGCCGTCGACACTTCGATCCTTACCACCTCGAATAACGAGTTCCTGGAGCCATGCTCCGCCGGATGGATTCCATATCTCAATGTCGCCGTTTGCTCGGCCGATAGCCAGTCTAGCCACAGCACTGTGCTTGGCTGACCTGGGCTTGGGATGCGAGAATGCAACAGCATTGATGGCGGAGGGTTGATACGGCACGAAGCGGCAGCGATGGACGTCCATTATGCTGGCCAATCTGTATGCGCAGGCCGCGTCGTCAACGTTGTCAGGCTTGATAAGGTATTTTTGTGAGCATCTGAATTGCCTTTATCTCATCGCTGTGAAGTGTAGGATTGCGGCATGGAGCTATCCGTGCTGTTGTTTCGAGAGAGAGGCGGCGGTCCGGTCCTGCATTACCCAGGAAAAAAAAAAGATCCCGTTGTAGCCTTGCCAATAATTTTTTTCTGCCGCAACCGAGCCAGCTGGTGCGGCGCCTGTGCACGGCCGGCCCAGCTCACCGCCCGGTGATGAGAATCCTTGACAATTGAAAAGGGGTCGATTTATTTGGCACCCAGCGTAGAGTCGGCGGCACCCAACCTGTGGCTGGCTGTGGCGGAAGACTGCCGCTACCGGCGTTCCATAGTAATTCACACACAACCCACGTAGTCATTGTCCAAGGCCACAGCCCCACATAGGGCTTACGGTCGCGACCGTGCCACACACACACACATGCAATTGAAGCTATTCGCAAGGCAACCATCAGTTTGAAGCTATCTACAAGAGCTCCCTCTCAACCTCTACAAACGCCTTCTCTGCCGCAATTTCGCCTTCAATCCAAGCATCAATATCACCCTCAAATTCCTCAGGAATTTGCGCGATATTCCACTCCCAGCCTGAGGCATCACGATCACTATAATCCTCGTCAGCCACGTCAGCCTTATCACCCTCGTCAGCCGCGTCTTCGTTTGTGTCGTCATCAATATCTTCAATTCGATCCAGAGCCCTGAGATATGCCCGTGGTTGTACAGTGCCTGGCTCATATGTATCGCCTGATTGTAGCCTTTGAAGCCCGATAGCTGTTGTAGTCATTGAAGTCTTTGTCATAATTGGAGGCGCGGTTGAAGATGGAGCGTTTGACGCGTTCAAAGTCTCGCGATCCTGCCGAGCCTCAGCTGCCTCAGCTGCCTCAACTCTCTCGAATAAAGAGGGATCTCGGCGGGCAGATCGGGAGACATTGTCACTTTTTTCCAACCCAAGAGACCCCTTTGGCCTGCCTTTTGCCTTAACAACAGCAGGGTCAAACGGTCCTAGCTGCGAATTGGAGTCTTTTAGAGCTCCCCAGCGGTATCGTCGCCAATGCACGTCAATTTCTTCCTCTTCAATAGGCTGCTTATCACGAATC
>SRQA01000964.1:0-14150 GCA_018360365.1 Claviceps citrina | reverse complement strand
TTTTTTTTTTTTTCCGTCAGGCCGTTGTGTTAGTAAGTTGTGGTCGGTTGATGTGTCTGCTGCGTGCGTGTGTGTATGAGTCGAAAGAGGGAGGCCAGTTTTCTCGCTCCTCTCTCGCGTTTTGCAAGAAAACGTGCTGGATTTTCCCATCCCGTCCTCGAAGGAGGAAAAACAAAACAAAAGACATGCCCACATGAGAGCGCAAGTTTGGGGCAGGAGGTACTCTTACACATCTGGAAAGAGGAAAGCGGAAGGAGGAAGCAGCAACTACGAACGGACGGGCGTGCCAAGGTTTCATCCGCCAGCTTAGCGTTGGCGAGCGAAGGCCTCGTGGGAAGTGCAGATAAGCTTCACCAGGTCACAGAGGCAGACAACAGGGGCAGCTAGGGACCAAAAAAAGAGCCAAATCAAGTGCCACGTGCTTCGTTCGATTCGGGAGCCTTTCGACAATTGCATTAACAGTCTTCGTTGCGACTTTCTCTGGCACAGAGCCTTTTCCCGCCGCCAACCGACACCGTCATGTGGCCTATCCCTGGATCGCCTGGCCACCCATGTATGCAGTGAAAGCTTTCTGTAAATGAAGGCGAGAAATGAAACGGTTAGTCCGAGCCGCCGGCCCAGTGCAATGGTTTGTCCTGTTTGGGTAGTGCCGGGACAACATACCGGGTTGCGCGTCTGGATGAAGATTGTCCCAGGGCCGGTAAACTTGCACACGAGGCCCTCTGCAGAGGCCAAGTTGGAGATGATGCCGCCCGAGGCGACGCGTTCCAGCACGTATTTCGTGTTCCAGGCTACCAGATGGCCATTGTCGACAATGTACTTCTCGCCCTCGAGAAGCTGTCGTGCGTTAGCAAGGAGGGCATACGCATCGCGTGTGTGTGGGCATGGAAACATATACGTACATCTTTCCGGATAATGGCCCCGAAACTGGTGATCCACATGATGCCCGTGCCACTGATCCTGTACACGAAGAGCCCTTCACCGCTAAAGATGGCCTTGGACAGGCCTTGGCGTTTGTGGTCCTTGACCACACCCTGCGTAGCGGCCAGGAACGCATCATGGCCGACGATCCAGCTCTCCTGGCCAGTCAGGCGGATGCTGGTGACATCTCCAAGCATGGGCGGCGCGAGCAGGAGTTCTCCCGGACCGACGTATCTCGACGCGGTCATGTCGGCCCCGGTAATCATCTTCTTCACACTAAACTTGACCTCCCCCTTGAGCTGAATGGTCGGGGACATGGCAATCATGGCCCCTGGCTTTGCCTGCAACGGGCAGCCAATGGCCAGCTGGACAGTCAAGATCGTGTTGGAGTCCCGATGACTGATGCGATAGCTTCCGCCATTGAACGTTCCCACGTCATCCACCGTGGCTTCCGCCCCGACAAAGTGGCCAGCGGGAGGAGCTCCAGTCCCGAGACCCGCAGTGTCGCCCATGTTCCATTGGCCCTCGTGCTGTTCCGCTTTCTCGGGCGGGAAATGTGCCTCCGCACCAGAAAAGGAGGGAGGGGGCTCAAAGTGTGGTTGTGGTTGTGGTTGCTGCTGCTGCTGCTGCTGCGTGCCAGCAGCATGATGACCGAGTTGGGGCGACGGACTCTGTTGCAGCGGCGGCGGCGGCGGCGGCGGAGGGTAGGCCGAGCCTTGTCCAGGCGAGGCCTGGGGAGTACGCGGAGGTGGAAATACGATGCCCTGACCAGCCGAAGCTTGTGGAGGAGGTGGATAGAAACGCGTTCGATTCGCTGGTGGCGACGTCGCCGGCGGCGGCGGTGCGTAATGTGTCTGCTGCGGCTCTTGCTGCTGAGAAGGAGGCGAGGGAGGGGATGGATAATGCTGCTGCGGCTGTTGCTGAGACGCTGCTTTTTTTTTTTTTTTTTTTTTTTTTTTTTTTTTTTTTTTTTTTTTGGCTGCATCAGCGAATATTGTTCATTTGCGGCCACATTTCGAAAAATCGGCAAACCCCGAGCTCACCTGGTGTCTCTGATCCAGGGGGAGCTGCATCGTCATGTTTTTTTGTCAGCTTTCTGTCCGTCACCATCCACGGAGTTTGACCTGCTCGACTGGACTCACGAGGATAAAAGGGCTGTTGTGGCGAGGCCATGGCCTGCATCTTCAAAAAGCCACGTATTGTCCCGCAACACGGATGGTGTTCCTTAAGAGAGCACTCCTTTTCAAATGATGACACCGGCTCAGGGAGAAAGAAGAAGAAGGAGGAATGTAAATAGAACCTCCAGTGATTCGGGCAGTTGTGCCCGCTGGCTGGCTTGTCCCATGGATCGAGTCTCGCAGAGGCGTTTTTCCCCGCAGCATCATGTAACGTCGCCCAACCGTCGCCCGGTTGAGGGGCGGGAGGCCCTGATTCGTCGTTCCGAGCCCACGATTGGCGCCGTGGTGGGGACGGCGCAGTGAGTAGTGAGCAGTGAGCGCTGCTGATCGGCCTGCCTCGGCGCCTACAGCGAGCTCGTCGTCGGTCAAGATCCCCTACAGGAGACGGCTTTGCAGAAACATAGCATCCTGCCGAGGAATGCCTGAAGAAACGTGCCAAAGAGTTTGCATACCCTATATGCACTTCCCTCAATCGCGAATCGCGATCGCACTGCTTCGAAAATATTTTGCCTTTTGCGCATTTTTATTTTTAGAATGTAGGGTAGTATTATAGCAAAGGTGGGGCTATACCATACACCTTTGAGCATTCCTACCTTGCTAGTATGGATCATGATATAGTACCAGGAAAACCTGCTATGAAGTTCTTCAAAGAATTAACAGAAAAAAATAGTAATAAGGCGGCGGGCACTGCGGGTATTCGCAGATTTTTTTTTTTCGATCCCAACCCCCCCGGTATCGAAATAGACTGCTGCAGCAATGCATCCAATCCTCCTTGTGTTACAGGGCTACAGCTACAGCGTCGGTCCGGTTCTGTGCCCCTTCCTCGGCTCATCTCGCACATCATCTCACTCTACATACTCTTTATTTGGAACCCGTGGGTGGTTGGGCGTTGCGACCACAGGCGCGCCCGCGCCCCCTCGCCCAATAGCAGAGCCCGAACGGCGCGCGCCAAGGCCGGCGGAGAGGTTTGCTCGGCTGCGAGGCTATAAATAATTTTCGCGCTTCGAAAACTGCGTGCCGAGCTCCCTTAAACACACTCCTTCAAACGCAGAGGACATGATGCATGGATACTAAGTTCTAACCCTACAGTCAGGACGCTCTTTGGTACTATCCTTGGGCTTTTGAAAATGGGGGCTGGTGAGGGAGGAGGATTTGGGATCGAAAAAAAAAAAAAAATGCTGCGAGACTTGGCAAAAGCATACCATCCATCCATCCATCCATCCAGCTTCTTTCGTGTTTCAGGAAATGCTTTGTGCACGCTTCTTTCTCTCTCCCTCTTTCTTTCTTTCGTTTCTTGTCTTTCTGGCGGCCCCGCTGCACGGTTGATTGCGGGGCAGCGAGGCACCGATTGCGGAGGCGTGTCACCATCATCACTGGCATCACCGGCATCACCGGCATCACCGGCATCACCAGCATCCACCATCACCATGCCCATCACCATGCGCTCGCCGCACGGCAATGGTTCCAGCCTTGGTTCTCCGCGCATGCCGTGGCAATGGTGTGATTCTGCGCAGTTGCCTTCGCCCCCCCCCCCCCCCAGGGCTCATGGCAAGACATGCTCGTGATGATGCCAGGGACAGAACATGGCTCTCCCACGCGCTCGCGCTTTGTGCAGTCTTTGACGCACGTTTGCGGGGTTTGATTCCCTTTGCGCCGCCGCCCCTGCATCGAAAAGAATGGGGAGAAACAGTCCGGGAGGCATCTTACGTTGCCCTCGAGGGGGGCATCGTGAGCGTCATGGCACTTTCAGGCTTCCCTTCCTGGGGCGCACGCCAAGAAAAAAGCGATGCGGCCGTTTCACTGTGTGGTGGGTCGGACGTGGTAACCTGTGTGGGTGGCATCACTCGAAAGTGACTCGAAATACCTCGAAACCCAGCCTCTTCTTGAGCCGCCCACTGCGAGCGAGCGAACACGTGATGACTGAATGGATCATGACAACAGGGCGCAGAGCTGAGATAAGGTTGTCCCGAATACATGTCGTAGGCGCGTACTACCTCGGACTCTCGGACTGGCGGGCCCATGATGGTCTCACAGACCAACACACGAGGGGCCGTGGGCCATGTGCAGGCGTAAGCAGGACGGACCTCCCGTGGAATCGTGGATGGCCATCTTTGTATTTCCCGAGTTCCGGCGCGTTTCTCCTCACGTGTGTGCACACTGCAAATGCTTTGGCCCAGCCGACCGCCCCCCGGTCCCCCGGTGCTGGGCCTGCTGGGCGTGCAGACAGACGACGGATCACAGTCCGTCCGCGCGGCGACACAAGTCCATGACCACGACTCCATGATGAGGTCCATGGATCATGACCCATTGACCCATAACCAACAGCTTCGGCCATGAAAAAAAAAAAGCGCGACGCCAATCCGTGGCCCTCGATTCTCGTCACGAGCCTGCCAAACCCCTCCCGCAATCCTTGCGAGTCGCCCGTGGCCAGGCACGTTCCCCCCACTTTCTTCTCCCTTCAGCTCGACCCCTGGTCATGGTAAACTCATAGACTCAGACTCATAGTCTACTTTTTGCAAACTTGTCATGCATGTCTGATGTCTCTCGTCCTGGTGGTCGAGTCCGAAAAGCCGCCAAACTTTCCGACATTTCCCAGCAGCAAGTTCAACAGCTGCGGCCCAAACTCCCGCGCCCGCCCTCGCCCGCTCTGGCACCTTGCGCTCTGGAAACCACCACCTCCTTCGCACTTATTTCTCTCCGGTGACTGGCGTGCGACAAAAGCCGGCCCTTCTTCTGCCCACTCCTTGGGGCGCTGTCTGACACGACTTATAACAGCTTTTCGGACTCTGAAATAGAAACCCCTTCTCAACACCCAGCTATACCGTGGCCGGGCCCGGCTGTGGTTCCTCTTGTGCTCCATACAGTCACACGCCACGTCTCCATCATGTCATCATGTCAAGCACAGAGGTCGACTCTCGTTGATCCCTCCGTACTCCACCGGCCTTGTCCATTGTGCCTGCCCTGTCTGTAGCCTGCCGGCGCTCCATCTCTCTCCCGTCATTGTTGACGATTTGCTTTTCCCTTCCACACGTGCTCCGCATACGGCCCTCCTCCGTGTACGGCCTCCCTCCGCATACGGCCTCCGAATACGGCCTGAGGCTGTTTGACGAACCAACACCTTTCCCCAGTCCAATCCGAAACTCCAACATAGTCAGGCGACCCGTCATCTCATCCGTATATGGGCGCCCGGTGTCCCCGACTCCCGAACCATCCCGCCCTGACACGGCCCCGAGTAGGATTCCGTCTTGGCGGAAATAGCTCTGAGGACGATCGAACCCATCGCGTACCCCCCCTCCCCCCCTCCTCTTCTTTCTCCCAAGGAGGCAATTGGCAGAAGCTACCCTATTTTGTCCAGACAGTCGTCATGGAGCACGAATCTTTCTGGCCTGGCCGGTCTCCGGAGCACCTGGAGGAACATCCTCTGTCTACGCAAACGGCGAAAAAACCACCCCAGCTCCCTCCATCCCCAACTTCAGCAAGCGTGAATAGAGGACGGACAGCTTCGGGCTTAGGAACGGTCCTCGTACAGAGACAATCGTCTGTTCTTGAACGCCGGCAACACCCTCTTAGGGCTCTACTGCGAAGAGTGAATATACACTCAATAAACCCCAGGCATGAGATCCTCCATGACGGATCGAGCTCTTCTGAAAGACGACCAGTCCATAGACAGGAAAAAAAGATGTTGCTTCCATTGCCATGCAGACAAGAAGACAACTTGATGCAAGATGCCAAGTGCTTGTCCACGGCTCATACCTGCCAGGGGTCCGTCCACCTCAGGGCCGGCACGTTGCGACATCCTTGCCTGACACGGCAAACCCCATTTTTACACAACAGGTCAAGCTCATCATCCTTGTCGCTGGAAATTCACGCGGCATTGAGACGGAGACAATGCAGCATCCTGCATCTAGTGACCGAGGACCCCTCGCACGACTTGCAGGGCGATGAGGGATATTGCGACGATTCGGACGAATTCGCCTTTCCCGAAGCTGTAGGCGGACATGATGACCTCATTCGTAGCCGAGCCGATGACGCGCGAAACAGCGGGGTCTTGAAGTATGGGACCTCGACTGAGGCTGCTCTCACATGTCCACAGGTAGTTCATCGGCCTCGACGTATGCGAATACGGAGACAACGAAAACATCAGCTCCGGCTTAGGACGTCCTCAACTGTTGGCATATGTGGACATGACAGCCAGATTGCTTTGGATGGCACTGTGACGGAAAACTCATCAGTACATGAATAAACTTTCGCTAAATCGCGTCCAACAACTTGACTCACAATAACTCACCTGACCTTACCGAACCCACCACTCTCCCACAAGAAAGACGAACCACTACCTAGTACCTACGCCACTTTGGTCTCTGCGATAAAGTGATGTATCACAACTGATTTGAAAAGTCGTTCTGTCCTCTCTAGCTCTTTGCATGATGTTTTTCTCGTTTCATCTTAATCATTTGTTGCACAAAAAGCCATTCAGTTCGTTGCCTGCAACGAAATATTCCAGCCTATGCGGCGGCTTGCGACTCTCTTTTTTTTTGTCCTCGACCTTCCTGCAGAGTCGTTGCTGGTTGCTATATTTTGTTGCGTCTAATCCTTCGGCGCTTCTTCTCATGCCCCCACTTCATGTGTGTAAATAGCGTTGGGAGCTATCATGCAGTATCGGAACCAGGGTCTGTGGTTGGCTGTTTGGATTCAAACATGAGGGGTAAAGTGCAAGCTCCGTCACGACTCACGAGTCACCTCAGAGTCTCAGACGTACGACGGACAAAATTAGCACGGCGATGAACAGGGCCGTCCTGGAACAGAGCGGTAGAGGCCGACGGGCCAAGCCGCGAGACCAAGCGCCGAGATCAGACGTTTCGTAGGGGCGAGGTGGTCACGACGCCTTCCCCTCGTCACACTGGATTCCCGGAAAGAGCTGAAACGCCGACAAAAGACAACCAAGGCTGGGCTGGTTTCGGCTAAGCGATCAAGCCAGCCTGGTCCGAATCACAATGCGACCCACGCTGAGCGCTGCCGCCATAGCCGCCTCGAGCGTTGCCTGTCTGCATCTCGAAGCGCTACCGGAGTGCGTGCATGAGGGACTTTTTTGTATGCACCAACCAACAGGCAGACGAGACAGACATGGGGTTCCCAACGGGCCCAGTTCTGGCCATACCATGGAGGGCACTGACTGTATGTCAGTGTATGATGTGTGCAAAGACAGCTCGAGGACGGCAGCAAGAGACGCAGGTCCTGTTGATGTCGCAATACCGCGAGCCTCTTGGCATAGATGCCTTGACAACTGGAGACGGAAACGCGCACTCAGTGATGTGTGCAGAATTCAGCGGCTAGACTCAACGATGGGTGGCCATGTACAGCGCATGTTCGGAGCAAGTACGGAGCTTGTGTATATGACCCGTCTATAATGCATGTGTGGTTGCCGCGGGACACGATATCTCCATGCAAAGCTGCTCTGCTCCTAACCAACACGCTGTTCTCTCGTCAGCTGTGCTTCTGTACCCCCGCCGAGGAACAAGGTCGATTTATTCTAGCCCACTTTGCAGCATCACTGTACATGTAAATGCACGCTCTGACTCGAGGGCGCAGACGCATTGGGCGTCATGTCGTCGACATGCATGACCTGAACCTCACGTGCACAAAATACCGTCGCGCGGCGTGGATGTACGACACAGCGGCCACGACCTTAGGTGAGTTGAGACAGGTAGAGAGAGAGGCGAGCGAGGCGCGAAGTTGAATAATGACATGGCGAGTTGTGTACGTGCTGTGCTGGTGATGACAATGTGCCCTCTTGACCGGTATGGAGACTTGCACACTGTGTGGTGCAAGGCGTTCGAAAGCGATGGATGGCGATGCATGGTTCATGATGCAGCACACTGGCGAGTGCGCATCGTTGCATTGTTGCGTGAGCGCAGGTACACGGGGCTTGACGAAAGTGGAGGATGAAGGAGACGGTGATTCGAGCGGCATTTTGTCGTCGGGCCCATCATGCCCATGGCGGTAAACGACGTGCATGCTGCATTTTGGCATGTAGTTGTAATGTAAATTCGGCCTGGCCTTACGCGCTAACGCACTGGTGTCGGGACCTGCTGGGAGGATGAGGATCAACTTTAAAAAAAGACACGACGTGATGGATGATACGAGGCTGTGTCGGGTCTGCTTATAGAGTTTTGGCCGTTTTGGCATGTTGCGCGACTGCGCAAGCGCAAGCGCAAGCCTCGAGCCTCGAGCCTCGAGCCTCGAGGTAACCGTGGTCCGTCAGGCTGTCAGCTGTCAGTAGCCTGTCACTCAGCCGTCACTGGTCAGCACTCGCGGCTGCCCCCCACCTGGCCTGATGTCATTTGTCCAACGTCAAATACCGAATCTGTGTGGTAATTTTCTTTTTCTTTTTGTGCGATTTCCGCTTCGTCGTCCCCTTCAGGCTTCGGTCCTCGCTCGCTCCCCCTGCCCTGCCCTCCCCTTCCTTGCCCTCCCGCTCCCGCTCCCGTCAAGGATCTGGGATGGCTACGTCAACACTGGACAAGGCCACAGCCGGCCAGATGGCGGTTCTGGTTGACTTGGCGATGGCCCATGGGCATTTTGTCGCTGAAACACGTGGGGTATCATGTCCCGACGACGGACGTCAAGTTCCATGGCGGGGCAGTCGCGACCGATTTGACCGATTTGACCGACTTGGCTTGTTCACACTCTCAACCAGCCGAAACTCGTGATGGATCGAAAAGCTGACTGCTGTCCCAGATGGACATGGTGGTACTCTGAAGCAGGCCGCACGCCCCAAAGCAGAATCATTGGAACCGTTGCAGCGTCTTTCTTGTGGCTGTGTCGTGGACTGCTGCTGCTGCTGCTGCTGCTGCTGCTGCTGCTGCTGCTGTGTCCCCGTTGCCGCAAGGAACACGACCAAGCAAAGACCCACGACCAAGTGGACGAGGGGCCATGGCAGAATCCGGCTGTGGCAGAGAACTCATGATGGCCAAAGCCTCTCGTTTCATTCGCTTTCTATTTTGCCCCTCGTGGCGAGGCCCCCAGGTACATGTGCTCCGGGGAAAACAACGCACGAGCTGCCTCTCTCGGTCCCTCCCAGCAGCAGCACCACCGGCAGCACCACTGCCACTGCACCAGCACGACGACAACAGACGCCGTTTCCAAATCGGCAAAGTTTTTTGGGCCCAACAGCTTCTTCAGTTCCACTATTAGCAGCCAATCCCGCATCACCTACCCTCGTCATTCCCCTTCCCACCACGGCATCGCTTCGGGGCCCGGGGGGGGGGGGGGGGGGGGGGGGTATAACGCGGACGAGTGCTGGGGGCGTAGACGGCCCATCGAGGCCCAGCAACAAGTGGAATCGGCCCCCCTGGTGCTGCCAGACTGCCAGTCCTGCCGACATGGGCTCCCGTGCGGCTGTCGGTGGGTCCGGTACTGACAGGTTCAACCGACTTGGGATATCGGGGCCAAGATGCTGTTGCGACTGGAATGCAAAGCGCTCTGTTCACACATTCCTGCACATCCCACTTGTTGCCTAGCCCGAACAATATGGTTAGGCCTAGTATCCGTTGCTAGATGATCATTACCCCGTTGCTAGGCATTGCCCGGGGGCTATTGTTGCTATCTGGAAGCTACCTGCCCCCGACAAGGTTTTGTTGCCGGCTACGACTTGTGGACATAGCTCTCATAACTCTCGCCCAATATTATTCTTCTACTTCCCGCTTCCCCAAAACTTTCTTTCTTTCTCTACTCCCAAAAAGATTGACATCACACACTTCTTCATTCCACTTCCACGTCCATACCGAGGAGGCGACGGACGCCCACCATCCAATCCATCTCTACAGGTTTTCAAACCTACATCTCCTTTCCAGAATCGCAAAGCTGAACCTGGCCTCGGAAATGACTTCCTGGACTGTTCCTGTCAGAGCGGAAGCTGTTGACAACAACAGAGAGCCAGCCATGTATTGGGAAGACATGAATGGCGCCAGCACCGATCACCACGCCAACGACTTCTTTGGCCAGTTTGTTGACTTGGATTCCAATGTGAATACAGGCGCTTTTGCTGTCGATGACTTCACCTCCATCTCAACAACCATGCCTGGCATGGCGGAATCCATCATGTTGATGGGAGGCCACAATCCCACACTGGATGGCAACCTGTCCTCGGGAGTGTCTTCGGGCGATGAGTTCGACTTTCCTTCCCACAGTTCGCACCTTGGCGCGGCAGAAGCACCGGCAGGTAACCACTGTGAGATTGATCCCAAAGACCTCGGTCTGAGTACAGACGATCTGCTCGGACACGGCACCGACTACCACTACAATCACGACCACGACCACAACCTCAACCACAACCACAACCACAACCAACAACACCAGCAACACCAAGTTTTTGAATACGTCGCCAGGGCATCCATGTCGGAGGCTGATCTGAGTCGGCTCCAAGGCATCTCTCTACATTCGCCACAGAGGCCCCCGGTAGCGGCCTCGCATCCGTCCTCACCGACGCCTCCGAACACCGAGGTGCGCAAGCCCAAGAAGTTTGTCGACGCCCTTTCTGCCACATTCAAGAGGGCAACCAAGCTGCGCAAGAATAAAAAGGCAGCTCCCGGCGCCCTGCAGCCGGGCTCGCCGGGCCAAGAGCAGCCTCAAACCTTGAGGATTGCAAAACAGAGAGGGAGGGGCAAGGTGAGAGCCGTCACGCAGGGACATGCGCCAGTATCCCCTCCGATGCAGCAACAGCAGCCGCAGCAGCAGCAGCAACAACAACAAGATCAAGGAAATGGAAACGGACATGCGCCGTTCGTTCATGGAAACTACGAAGACCCGTTTGGAGACACTGGTCTGTTACCTCCGCAGGGCCTGAACTTGCAATACTATGGCCAGGTTGGTCCCGATACGCCGCCTGTCGAGTCGCCGGGTGTGAAGAGTGACCCCGGCCATGGCCAATTCCAGGTCGATCCAGCTTGGCACCAACATCAACAGAGTCGTCAGCAGCAGCAGCAGCAGCAGCAGCAGCAGCAATTACATTGGACCGGCGCCGGTGGCGAATACATCACAAGTCCAGATGCGGGCTGGTGGACACCCAACGTGATGAACCAGGGTCCAAATCACTATACCCATCAGCATGTACCTCATCAGCATCAACGGAGCGCCAGCGTCCACGTTATGGGACACAGTCAGCCATCGGCCATACCATACGACTATGACTCGATGGCCGACACGTCAAGCCGGGGACTCATGATTCACATGCCCCAACCTCGTGGCTCACAGTCAAGTATCGTGGTCAACGAACTGAGTCCCAACGCTCAGGCTTTCCTGCCACCACCGCCTCCTCTTCCAATTTCCCAAACGGCCGGGCCGATGATGGCAGCATCTGAACGCTCCCATCGCCCACCCAAGGCCAAGTCCTCGGGAGCAAGGCACATGTCATGCTCACCAGTCCGAAAACAGCGCGGACCCTCCGCGTCGCCCACGCCAGGCGATCAACCAAACATTCCTCGTTCTCGCCACAGTTCCGGCGCTTCCATATCGTCGGCGAGGAGCTCTTCGGGGCGTCTGCCCGGCAGCATGCCCGGAACTCCATGCAGCGTCCGCAAGCGCCGATCGCGTGACGCGAGCGGTTCCAGCGGAGGCATGTCCCTGGGGGGGGACTCGGGCGTTGGCTTCGTCAACTTCACGCCCAACGACGGCGGAGTCCTCATGACGGGCGTCGCGCCGAGCGGAAGTTCCAAGACCAAGGCACGCCGCGAGAAGGAAGCTCAAGAACGACGCCGACGCCTCAGCGAAGCCGCCATCAAGGCGGTCGCTGCTGCGGGCGGAGACGTCGACAAGCTACTAGAGCAAGGCTTTACCTTTTGAGGAAGCAGAAAGGAAGCAGGCAGGCGGGAGCGCGGGGGGGCGCGGAGGGGGCGCACAACGAAATGTCATGTGATGGATGATGAGAATGTGATGGATGATATGGACGTTGATGCGATGTGATGCGGGACTGAGAAATACGAACGAGGGACGAAGTGAAGTGACGATGATGGCGTTTTTAAAGACGGGGCCAAACAATGGCGCACACACATTTACATTTTGCGCCCGTACGTGTGTATATACTGGTACTCACAAGACGAGCGCACTTTTTTTTTTTTTTTTTTTTTCGCTTCTACCATAGAAGTAGTAGTCGGCTATCTTTACTTCCTCGCCTATTTCTATTCTTTCTCCTCTTTCCTCACAGGTTTCAACTCGGGTTTTCTATTCTATTCCATTCTTCGCTACTCTATTCCCCGCCATTGGCAGACTCGACGGTCATATTTTTTTTCCCCCTCTTCCTGATGCAATGCAATGCATGCAATCTCCTGGATACCATCTATACTTGTTGGCAACTCTCTTTTCACCTTTCTTCTTCTTCTTTTCCCCTATTCGTAGTCTTCTTTTTCCTTCTTTTTCCTTTTCCTCTCTTTCTCTTTCCCTTTTTCTTTACTTTTGTTTCTTTCTGCTTCCTCTGTCCTTGATTCTTTCTATATAGCTGAGTCGTCTACATGGCCGTCTTCTTTCCATGAACCCCCCTTTTCGTCCGTCATTTTGCCTCAGTCGTGCTTCTCGTCCTTCTGCTAGTTTTTTTTTTTTTTTTTAAAAAAAAATTTAAATAGCCAAGTCGCTCTGTTTTCGGGACGGAGAATACTAATCGAGCGGAAACTGTCTTTGTTATATAAACGTGCATTCTTGTTTGACTTTCCACCTTTGTTTCCCTTTCCCCTTTCCCATTTTCCCCTTTCCTTTCCCCCCTTTTCTCGCCAATTTCTTTCTTCTATTTTCCAGTCTTATTTATCCATCCTTCTTCTTTCCAAGTCTCCTTCGAACCCTCATTCGTCGCCCCCCCCCCCTCTTCTGGGACGCAAATCCTGAATCCAACATCTACATCTAACACCCGCCCACCCACAAATGGGGAATGCGGCTTGTCCAACCCCCTTTTGGAGACATGGTCGATAGTGCCGACTAGACGGATAGTCAAGTCCAAAGAGGCCAGCCAAGATTGCATCCTCGAGACTCCCCCCCCCCCTTTCGCCCTCCCCTATTGTCAGAACGACTATTCACGAGGCACGTAAGGGTCTCCGGCACAGCAGCCCTGACTTTTGTTTTGTCACGTGCTGCTTGCTTCTCCGCCTGGTTGACGATGTTGTCCCGTTCCGTGGATGGCGCTATCTTGTGTGTTACGGCGTGTTTGTGTCTCTCTCTCTGTGTGTGTGTGCTATTGTGTGCGTGTTTTTGTGTGCGAGAGCATGTCGTGGTCCATGCACGGGACGGCGCGAACCCAGCCGGGCTGTCAGACTCCCCGACGCATCCAGACAAGTCTAATTTGAAGAAAATAAAATATAAATAAAAATGAAGATTGAGATAAAGAAAATAAAAAACCAGCTATCTCGGGTCTTTTCTGTGAACAATAGTCATCAAAAGAACAGAATTACAGCGCCACACAATCCGGCCTGCCTTCCTGGAGCCGTTCCTCCATCCTCCGTGCAAGAACGGCCAGGACCATCATCAGGGCGGAGGGAATCCCACCCGGTGAGCAAGCAAGCATCAGAGGCTATTATTTAAAATCAGGCAGAGAGAGAGAAAGATGTACACAGATACACAGATACACAGATACACAGATACACAGATACACAGATACACAGAGAGAAAGAGAGAGAGAGAGAGACAGAAAAGGTGGTGCAGGGAAAAAAAAAATATGCTGCACACACAGTCCACACAAATAGTCAGTTATTTTTTTTTATCTCTTCTTCTTTGCCAACCAAGTCCGCACACAGCTCCATTCTGTGATATAAAAAAACCCCCACCCAGACGCCAAGTTAAATAAAACCATCCCTGATACCCTCATGCCTCCCCCCCCTGGCAAGCCCGCATCAGAGATCCCCAAACCCGCAAAATGCCACCCATCCAGAGCAGAGCATACTGTGAAACTGCAAAAACAGACACAATGAGAATCGTGTCCCGCCTTCTTCGCTTCGCGCGCGGTCCAATATCCAACAGCACCGCACTTTGACCCTTGACTGCTGGGTGTCTGAGTACCTAGTAGGTGATAGG
>SRQA01000963.1:0-14154 GCA_018360365.1 Claviceps citrina | reverse complement strand
ACCCTTTAATAGTATATTATAACTAAAGTATAAGTATAGTAATAAATAAAATACTAATAAATATTAATAATAAAAATTATAAGCTTACCTAAAGCTATTACTACTTTAATATAAGTAAAGGAAGGTATATAATAAGAACCTAGAGTAATACTATACTAGTACTTATATAAGATATAATCTTAAATTATTTAAAGAAAGAATATAAGAAAATTACTAACCTTATTCTAATAATATTACTAAGAAGTATATAAAAGGTAGTCCTTTAGGCTATTAATATAGTAAGGATATATACTAGATATATAGCTACCTTAGGTAATACTCTCTCTAGCTTTATTAGAAAGAACCTTAAAGAAATAGTTAAAAAGGTAGTTAAGAAGGCTATTAGTAATACCCTTAAGGCAGCCTTAATATAGGCTTTTATTATTATTAATAAGGCACTAATTATAAATATTACTACTAAATTAGTAAACTAAACTACTACTATACTAATTTCCCTAAAAGTATACTAAGAAGTTATTATTAAAAATATAGCTAAAGTATTAGCTAAATAATCTCTAAATAAAATAATTATAGTAATTAACTAGGCCTTTAGTACTAAGGTAGTAATAATAGCCTAATGCTTTTAAAGTAATAATATAATTATAATATTTTATAAAACTTTAAAAAAATATACTAAAAACCTAACCTAAGTAAAAAATACTTTTAGTAAGGGAATAATACTAAGCTACTATATCTTTAGTATTATTATTAAAGGATTTTTTATAGTAAAAAACTAATTTTATAAAGGCCTTTTTACCTAGCTTAAGAAAGTAAATAGCCCTAGCCTTATTAAGGTTATAATATAAAAATCCTATAGTATTATAATAAAAGTATTACTTATTATTAAAATTAATAAAGTTAAGATAATAAACTACTTATACTACTTTAGGGTAGTTTATAAGGCAAAGATTTTTAATACTAAACCTTATAATAAGGTACTAAACCCTTATTAATACTTTAAGTACTATAAGTTTAGGCATATTATAATATATTATAAAGTAATCCTTTAATATAGCTACTATATAAGCACTAGCTACCTAATAAAAAATAACTACTTAGCTAAAAGAGATAAGACTAAAGCTAAATATATTAACTATAAAAAACTATACTTAGTATAGTCCTATAGCTACTTAGTTATAAATAAAGTATAAAATAAAATAAGGGCCTTTTATATATTTAGACCTCTTACCTTTACTAAGTTATTACTAATTAAGTTTTACTCTCTAATAAGTACTAGACTATTACCTAGTAAGGAATATATAAAGAAAGCTAATAGCTTCCTTACTAAAGAAGAATTACTATAAAAGAAAGTAACTAGCTATAAAAGCAAGCTATTTAGGCTATAGGCCCTATCTTTTATAAATAAAGCTACCTAAGGTAATATTAAGGGCTTTTTTAGCTAGCTTAGTGCCTTTATAATAGCCTTAAATATACTAAGTACTTAAGATTTAGTTTAATTTATATAATATAAGTTATATATTAAAATATAAGGAAAAATACTAAACTTATTTAAGTAATACTAAGCTACTATACTAATACTAATATAATAATAATATAGAAGTTTATAAAAGTAAGTAAGCTACCCTTATACTTTAGCTTAGGATATTACTAGCTAGTAATATATAAGGGCAGGGTAGCTATTTATATATATAAGCACTATAGCCTTAAGGCTTAGGTAGCTAGGTTTAGTAAGAATTAGTACTTAGTTATAATTAAGAGTATAAATATTTATACTATTTATTTCCTAAGCTATAAAAGGGAATAAAATACTTTAATTAAGAAACTTATAATAACCCCCCTAGGGCCTTATAATATAATTATAAGGGATTTTAACCTATACTATCCCTTATAAAATAAATATAACTAAAACTTACTTAGTAATAAAACCCTACTAAACCTAGTAATATAGTAAAGGCTAGGGCTTATTATACCTTATAGTAAAGTAATATAGTAGGCTAGAGGGAGATATAATAGTATTATTAACCTAGCCTAGGTATCTTATAATATTAAGACTAAATTTATAAGGGGAGAGGACTTTAGTAGTTTTAATTATTTACTATAGCTTATATATATTTATACTAGTATAGACTTCCTATATAACTAAAAGGTAATATATACCTAAAAAATACTAGATAAAAAGCTTATAGTAATAAAGGCTAAGCATAGGTTTTATATAGTAGCTATATAAATCCCCCTTACTTACCTAAAAGATATTAACTAGTATATTAAGTAAATTATTAAAAAGCTTTATAAGATTATAAACCTAGTAGTACTAAAAAAAATCTATAAAGGCCTAGCCTAATAGCTATAGTAAAATAAAAAGGTTAAGAATATAATTACTATAGCTTACTAAGCCTAATACTAATAAAGGGTAAGTTATATAAATTATAACTTATAAATTATAACTAAGGTAGTAAAGGAATAATCCTAGGTTATAGCTAAGGAGAAATAAAGTGCCTAAAAATAAGTAGTTTATAAGGCTTTCTTTAATTATATTAGCCTTTAAGCTTTTAAGAAATAAGCTAGGTTAAGAAGTAAACTCTTACTAAATACTTAATAAGTACTAATACTTTTTTATAAGAAGGGAGAGAGTACTTAGGAGGTAATAATATATAATATAAAAACAAAGGTATTTACTAAACACTTCTTCCTAGCCTTTAATATAAAACTAAATAATATCTTATTAAAAATAAATACCTACTTTAATTCTATTATATTTCCTAATAATAACTACTTTAACCTAAAGGAAATTTAGTAAATTATTTAGTTTATAGCTAGCTAGAAAGTACTTAGGATTAATAAAATCCTAGTAAGGTTTCTTAAGGCCTATAGTAAACCTTTAGTTACTATACTTACTATACTTTTTAATACTTATTATAAGATTAAATACTACTTAAAACTATATTAAAAAGGTCTTATAATAATCTTAAAAAAGCTAAGGAAATCCCCTATAAACCTATAAAAGGCAGGGGTATAGCGCTTTATTACTCTCTTAAATATTATTAGAAAAGTAATAAAAATAATAGTAGTAATATAGCTTACTAATGCTACTAAAAAGGGAGAGGCCTTGCCTAAAATATAAATAAAAACCTAAGCTAGGAGGTTAATAAAATATACCCTTAGTATACTAAAGGAAGTAATAAAAGTAATATAGTACTATAGTAGTACTATATTACTCCTATAACTAAATATATTAGTAGCTTTTAATATTATTTATTAGTATAAGCTACTTTATATTACACTATAATAAGGCATCCCTAACTAAATAGTAGTATAAACCTAGGGGTTTACTATAAATAAAATAGTAACCTTTTTATTTAAAAACTAATTATTAAATAAGTATTTAGTTAAAGCTAGGGTTTCCTAAGGCTTCCCTATCTTTCTAATTTTATTTTTACTTTATATTATATTTTTTTATAATAAGCTAGTATGTATAAAGTTAATACTTACCTTAGGATTCTTTAATAATATAAATATTATTATATATAAAAGAATTATAAAGGAGAATTAAACCTACTTTAAGGCTATATAAGAAGTTTACTAAAAATAGTTTCAAAAGTCTAGCCTTAAGTTCTACCTTTAGAAAAGTAAGTTAATATACTTTATATATTATTACTACCTTAATACTACCCTAGTCTAACTTAAAACTATAATAATATAGCTAGTTTAATTTACTTAATTCCTAGGGGTCTAGGTTTACTAAAAGCTAAGTTAAAAAGTATACTAAGCTAAGACTATAGCTAAGCTAGAGTAGTAATAGCTTACTTTTATATTACTTATAGTATTTATATAAGGCTATAGCTTTTATAAAGTAAAGCTACTCTATACCTAGGTTATTAAAAGTATAATTACTTATAGTATAAGATCTTACTATACCTAGGCTAGGTATAGTAAGGTTATAAAAGGTATAGTAAAGGTATTTATAATTAAGTAAAATAAATACCTTTAGATTATTATTAAAGCTTATAAGGCTATACTACTCTTATTACTTAAAACTAAAGTAGTTATTTTTTTTCTAAACTTTTATTTAAACTTTTATTACTAGAAATACTATAAATAATTAAAATCTAGTAAAATAGTAAAGAGAATATATAGTATATATATAGTAGTAGTAACCTTGCTTTATAACTAAAGGACTTATAAATAGCCTAGACACCCCTTACTAGCTTATATAGTATTACTAAAAAAGCCCCCCCCTACCCCTAATAACTTATTAGCTAAGAAGAAACTTAAGTAAGACTAAAGGAATAAATAATATTATAATAAAAATAGTGCTTAGAAGCACTAGTTATAATATACTCTTATAGTAATAAAATATAGCCTAAGCTTTTACTTTATATAAAAAGTAGTGCTTTTTTATAAGGTAATATAAAAGCATAAGTCTACTACTCTTATCTAAATATATATAAAGAAAATAAAGCTATAAGCCTTTTTATATAAGAAATATATACTAAAAGTAAACTTCTTACTCTACCCCTATAAGAATGCCTTAAAGATATATTATTATATTATTATAAAATACTTATAATTTACTAAGCTCTAGCTTATTTATTTAAATTTTAGTTTCTTTTAGAACTAATATAAAGTAATTACTACTTTTAATAATTACTATACTACTTTTATTATAGCTTATTAGCTTATATAAATAAAATAGCTAGGATAATTTACCTTAGTAATATATTTATATAAGAACTAGGAAAAGGCAAAAGCTATAAAGGCAAAGGGCTTTAGCTAAGGGCTAGTAAGGGCTAAAATAAACTAAAGACTTTCTTTAGGGTAATTTTACCTTTTATATATACTTTTAGTAACTATTACTAAAACTTAGCTAGTAAGTAGTGTACTCTTTTTTATAATTAAAACCTTAGTAAACCTAATAGGGTTTGTGTATAGCTTAATAAGCATATATAGGTTTTCCTCCTTATACTAGGGTTTTTTCTATATAAATTAGTAGTAGAAGTTCTAGATATTAGCCCCCTAGGGAGCTAACTAGTGTATTACAATAATAATAATAAAGCTAGGAAAAAAAAGCTATATATTATAAGTATAAAAAAAAGGGCTATATAAAACTAAATCACTTAAAACCTAATTATAATATTTATAAGAAAAGTAGCTATATTATTATTATATATAAAAGTAAATACTTTAATTTAGTAACTTATTTAAATACTACTAAACTTAATATAAAAAAAAAAGTCTTATACTTGGGAAAGTACCTTAGCTTTAGGGGCTAATATAAGATTTTATATTAAAATATTCCTAAGGCTAGGAAACTACTAGATTATAATAAAGTTAGTACTAGCTAATATTAGTATTACTTATTTTATTATTTATCTTAAGTTACTAATAAAAATAAATTAAATAAAATAAGAAAAAGTAATTTACTAATAAAATTAGTAAATATACTACTAAAATACTATAGTATACTTAATATACTTTATAAAGTATTTAATAGTATAAGTTATAAAAAGATTTATTATATAAGCTATTATATAGCTAAAACTTTAAAAAACCTTTTTTTAAAAATAAATTAGTTTAAAAATAAAAATTTATATATATTATTATAGTATATATAAGAGTAGATTTTCTTTATTATAAAATAATATATTAAAGTTATTATATTAATATAATAATTATATAAAAAGATAAAAGAGTTATTTATAATATTAATACTTAGTACTAGCTTTTTAAAAAAGAAAATCCTAAAATCCTAAATATACCTAAGAAAAAACTAAGTAATAAAATACTTATAAAAAAGCTACCTAATTATTATATAAATTTTATAAATATATTTAACCTTAAAAAGGTAGCTTTATTACCTTTCTTAAAAGGTTATATATATTTAATTAAAATTAAAGGAAATTAAAAACCCTTATAAGGTTTAATATATAACCTTATAAAAAGGAAGCTAAAAAAGCTTTATAAGTATTTTATAATAGTATAAAAGAAAGGCTAAATATATTATTTAATTAGTCTTACTAGCATTCTAATTTATTTTATTCTAAAGAAAAAGGTAAATTATACTTATATATAAATTATAAAGGCTTTAATAAAATTATATAAAAGAGTTAGGCCCTCTTATTACTAATTTTAAAGATTATTAATAAATTAAAGAAAGCTAAGGTTTATATAAAGTTTAACTTAAAAATAATATATAATTAGCTTTATATTAGTAAAGAAAATAAGTAAAAAACTACTTTTTATTATTAATATAATTATTATAAATATTTTATAATATGTTTTAGGCTTATTAATACCTTAGTTACTTTCTAAGAATTTATTAATAATACTCTCTTAGGGCTTATTAATTTAATTTATATTATTTACCTTTATAATATTTTAATTTATAATAATAATTTAGTAAAGTATAAATAATATATTTACTAAGTTTTAGAAAAGCTATATTTAAAGAAGCTTTATACTAACCTTAAGAAGTATAAATTCTTAATAATAAAAGTTAACTTTCTTAGCTTTATAATATTAATAAAAGAAATTATTATAAAGCTAGAGTAAGTTAAAGTAATAATAAATTAGCTAGAACCTTATAATATTAAAAATATATAATTATTTCTTAGGTTTACTAGCTTTTATTATTATTTTATTTATAAATATAATAAGATTATAACCTTTCTTATAAATTTAATAAAGAATAATATAATAAAGCTACTTATATTAAGTTTCTATAAGTATAAGGTATTTAAAATACTTAAATAAAGCTTTATTATAATACTTATTTTAGTATATTTTAATCTAGCTATATTATTAAGAATAAAGACTAATATATTATACTTTATAATTAGTATAATTCTTTTATAAAAGTAAAAAAACTAATAGTATTTTATTATATATATATTAAGGAAGCTACTAGGTACTAAAGTATATTATTTAACTTCTAATACTAAGCTACTAATAATTTAAAAAGCCTTTAAGAATTAAAAATATTATATAATTTATAGTACCTAACTTATTTAAGTTATTATAAATTATTTGAATTATAAGTATTTTATATTAAAGCCTAAGCTTACTAATAAGTAAATATAAGCTCTTAATAAACTTAATTTATATAACTTTATAATTAAATATAAGCTAAGGGTTAAAAACCTTATAAATTCTTTATTATATAAGTTAAACTATAATACTAGTATTAAAGATATAAAAGCCTCTTAAGCTTTATATTTTTTAACTAAGTTTATTAGTATAAAATTAAAGTAATTAAGCTTTAAACTACCTTTAACTAAGAAAAAAATAATTACTATTAGTATAGTCTTTAGCTTATAATACTTAAAGAATACTATAGCTTTTAAAAAGTAAGTATATAATATAATTACTAAAAAAGTAATATTTATAAGTAGCTTTTTAAAATACTTAGAAAATACTATAGCTTTTAAAAAGTAACTATATAGTATAGTTACTAATAAAGTAATACTTATAAATAGCTTTTTAAAATAGTTTAAGATATTATTAAAGTTATAAATACTAATCTTACTTAATAGCCTTATATTAATAATAAGTTAATATAGTAGCGCTCTTATAGCTATAGTTTACTTCCTTAGTTAGTATTTTATATAATATAAAGCTAATATTATAAAACCTTTAAAAATAGCTATATATAATAAATTAAGCTAGGTATAGTAAGGGAATACTTTTATTTTATAAATTAAATAGCTTATTTAAAGCTTAAAGAATACTTATAGTTCTTAAGCTTAAAATATAAGGAAAGTCTTTAACTTTTTAAATAATAAAATAAAAAGAAACTAAGAAAATACCTTTAGCCCTTTAAATTATAATAAAAAGGCTATTTTTAATTTTTTAGTTAAAAGCTTAGGAAATACTTATAGCCCCATAGGTTAGTTAATTAATAAAAATAAAACACTTTTTTTTAAAGACTATATATATATTTTATTAAGTCTTTATAAAGAAATATTAATACTTATTTATAATAATAAAGCTATAGGGTATTAAGAAGTTAGTAAAATACTTTATTAAATTACTAACTAATACTACTAGCTATATATAAGAAAAAATATTAAAAAGTATATTTATACTTATTTTAATTATTAAGTATTAAAGCTAAGGTAATATTAACCTTATAATAAACTTATTATATTTCTTATACTAAACTAACCTTTCTAAAAGCTATTTATAAACTTTATTATAAAACTTTCTTTAGTAAAGGAAGTAGAATTTAAGATATATAATATTATTCTTATAATAATTAACTAATTTATAAAGTATATTATTTATATACTAATATTAAAGTAATTAAGTAGTAATAGTCTAGCTATACTTTTTATTAATTTAGTCTTTAAAAATTATAGTATTTTAGAAAATATTATAACTAACTATAAAACAACTTTTATAAGCTTTTTTTAGTAAACCTTTTACTATAATATTATAACTAAGCATTAACTAAATACTATATTTTACCTTTAAATAAATAGTTAAACTAAATAAATAAACTAATTACTTATATATTATTTATAAGCCTTTAATAATGCTAAATAAACTTATTAAATTAACCTTTTACTAATAGTATAATTCATATATAATATAAGCTATTATAGCTTTTTTTATAAATCTTTTACTAAGGTATTTTAAGGTTTTATACTTAAAAGCCTATTATATATAAAGAGAATAACTCTTATAATAAATAAATAACCTAAGTTATATAAAGCAAAGCTATAATATAAATATAAAGAAATATAAAGGCTTTTATAAAATATATAAGCTATATAAGCTAAGTATTATAATTTAAAAAGAATACTAATAAAATTTAATATAAAAAATTATATTGTTTTATTTATAAAAAATATTAATTTATAAAAACTAAGTAAAAAGCTTATAATAAAGTACCTAGAACCTTATAAAATTATTAAGTTAATTAGAAATTACAAGTTAGCTTACTAAATAAAGCTTTTATAAGGTATAAGACTTTTTAATATTTTTTATATCTTAAACCTAAAATTATATAAAAAAGATCTAAAAAGTATACTAAAAGTAATATAATAAGTACCTTTCTTTATAAAAAAAGGTTTTTTATATATTATAAAAGGAATTATTACTTATAAGTACTAAGGAAATTAATAAAAGTACTTTATTAAATAAAACAATTATAATAACTTAAAGAATATATAAATATATTACTATAACTTTATAAATTTATAAGTCCCTTAGAAATATAATTAAAGAATTCTTTAAAAGGAAGCTAGGGTATAGTAATAAAACTAAGAAATAAGAGGGAAGAAGGTTTAGAGAAATAAAGAAATTAAAATTTAATAATAAATAAAAAGTAATAATATTATAGGTATTATAAGGGGTATATATAAATTAAAAATATTAAAAATATTTAGATTTATTTATAATATTTAAATTAAAGAAAATAAAAGAAACCTTCTATAACTAAGATAGTTATAAGTAAAAAAGGTTACTTTATTAGGACTAGAAAGCTATAAGGTTACCTTAGGCTAATAAGGTTTATTTATATAAGTAAGCTTTTATTAGAC
This sequence comes from Claviceps citrina, assembly GCA_018360365.1. Classification (NCBI taxonomy): domain Eukaryota; kingdom Fungi; phylum Ascomycota; class Sordariomycetes; order Hypocreales; family Clavicipitaceae; genus Claviceps; species Claviceps citrina. The sequence continues at coordinate 4,615 of SRQA01000963.1, read as the reverse complement.
TTATATTATATAATAAGGTTATTTACTATATATAACTACTAGACTTATAATAAAGACCTAGAGATATATAACACTTATAATTATATAAGTATAGACCCCTTACTAAATTAAATAAAAAAGAATAAGAATTAAGACTATTACCTATTGCTATATACCTTTAAATAAGCCGTAACTTCCTTAATCTTCAATCTAATATCCCTAACCTACCTATGACATTATTACTTTATAAAAAGCTTTCTTAAACACTAAATAAGTCTACCCCTTAGCTAGCTAAAACCTTATTACTTTTTTTACTATATAATTAGCTATTATTTTATTAATATTTATAGCTTAAAGCTAGCTTTTATTATAAGTATATTATACTACTACTTTAAAGGAGTTAGTAATTTATTACTATACTACTAGGTTTTTATAATATAAGAAAATTTCCTTTTTATAAAAAGTAATATTTTTATAATATAAGGCTATTTTCTTTTAGTATTATATAAAGTTACTTATAAAAAAAAGTAAGACTAAGGTAGCTAAGGCTATAATACTTTTTTAATTAATTACTTATATAGCTTTATTTTATAAGATATTATATTATATTTATTATATATAAAATTAATAAATATTATAAAACTTAAGTAAGACTAGTTTTAATAATATAAAAGACTTATGTTAAAAGCTTAATTATTTTTTAATTACTTTCTTAACTTTAGTAGCTTAATAATTATAATATTATATATAATATTTTACTTTAACTAAACTAATTAAATACTACCTAAAATAAGTTATAAAAATAAAAAAAATACTTACTTATAAATATTTATTATTATTATATATATACTTATAGTAAAAGCTACTAAGTCCTAAATAAATTAGCACTAAACTTATAAAAAATAATATTAAAATACTTACTTAGCTATATATAGTATTAAGTATTAGAAATTTTATAATAATAAAAATATAAAAAATATAAATACTTATTATTTAGCTTATACTAAGGTAGGGTTAGTATTAAAAAAAAGGGACTAAAATTTAGTAAAACTTATTTCTTATATAAGTATTAAATTAATTTTTAGTATATTTATATAATAAATTTAAAAGAAAGTAATATAAGAAAAGTAAAAAACTAAATTAAGGCTAAAGGGGTTTATAACTTACTAAAAAACTACTAATATTAATAAGAAAGAAAAAAGGGTTAAAAACCTTAGGAAAACCTCCCTTTTTTATACCTAAAGGAGGAAGCTAGTTAAATTAGCTAAATTACTTAATTACTTACTAAATTACTTACTTTAACCTAAAAAGAAAATTATTATTAACTTACTAATTATATAAAGCTATTTATAAGTCCTAAACTAAACCCCTTACTTAGCTACTACTAAACCTTACTAAAACCTTTAAATTATATTATTTTTTCTAAATATACTTTTAATTTTTAATTTACTTATCTTACTTTTTTATTTATTTACTTTACTTTTTTATTTATTTACTTTTACTAGTGCTTAGTAATATTATAAGGCTAAGCTACTAATACTTACTAATACTTAAGTAAGTAATAATTAATTATAAGTTTTTTATAAACCTAAACTTATATTTTTTTTAAAGTAATTTTACTTTTTATATATACTTTTAGTAATTATTACTAAAACTTAGCTAGTAAGTAGTATACCTTTTTTTAAGATAAAAACTTTAGTAAACCTAATAGAATTTATATATAGCCTAATAAGTATATATAAGTTTTCCTTCTTATACTAAGGTTTTTCCTATATAAATTAGTAGTAGAAGTTCTAGATATTAGCCCCCTAGGAAGCTAACTAGTGTACTATAATAATAGTAAAAAATAATAATAATATAGCTTATTAATATAGCTAAAAAAAGGCTTTACTTAAAGTATAAATAAGGAACTAAGTAAAACAATTAATTAATATACTTTTAGTATATTAAAAAAAGGTAGTAAAAGTAATATAATAGTATAATAAAATTATATTATTTTTATAGCTAAATATATTAATAGTTTTTAATATTATTTGTAATAGTATTAGGCTTTGCCTAATGTGGGGCTAATACGGATGCGTATTAAGGGTTATATAAGCTTTGCTTTATACGTAAAGCTTATATATAAGAATAAAGGGTATTTATAGTAAACATATAAAGAAAATATAAAAAAGGCTTTATATTACTTTTCTTTGTCTTTCTTAATATTTTGTAATAGTATTTTAATACCTATTAGTAATAAGGCTAGTTTCTAATATTTAAAAAATATTCTTTAGCCTTAAATTTATTTTACCTCCTAAAATACACTAATATATGTTTAAACTTAAATATAAATACGTAAGCTAATAAACTTACTTTTTTAATAAAATAAAATATATTAGTATTTCTTAAATATATAAATATAACCTTAAATAAGTAAAGTAATATTATTATAATTATATAATAATACTATTATATTATATAAAAATAAGAAAACATTACTATAATAGTAGTTTAAGCTATATAAGCTACTACAAATTATATAAATTAATTTACTATTACTATTATCTTAGCTATATTTTTTTATTTACTAATTTAACCCTTTGTCTGAAGGTAAATAACCTTCTTTTATTATTTATTATACTCTTAGTTTATTATAAGCTAATTCTAATATGCTTTCTATTGGAATTATTACACATATTATGGGTTAACCTTGGCAGCCTCGCTTAGCGCACGGCTCCGCCCAGCTAACTAAGGCTACACGCGTTATAATTAGCTATATATAAACTACTATATAAATATAGGGCTATATAGAGTTTAATACATATAAAAGGAGGTATATAATAGACCCCTTAGCTAGCTTTCTCTTAAACTATATAACTAAATAAAACCCTTTTATATATACACCCCTTTTACTTATAGTTATATATAACCTATAGGTATCTTTTACCTATACTTATTTTATACTAATTAGTAGTTAAAAGACTATAAATTAGTAAAAATTACTATAAAAAAGGTAGAAGATTTACCTTAGTAAGTGTTTTATGCTAAGAAGAAAAGTAATATCCCTTTAAATATAGCTTAGCCTTAATAATTTAAAAACAAGTCCTTAATTTACTAATTAAATCTTATAATTAGGCTTAATTCCTTAGATTATTATAATTTACTACAATTAAGCTAGAAGATCCCTTATTAGCTATAAGGACCCTAATATCCCTTATAGAAATTTCCCCTACTAGTAAGGAAATAAAATACTATAATAAACTCTTAATATAAATTAATTAGCTAAGTTACTAATTAATCCCTTAATAAGATAATAAACCTATTTAATAATACTCTCTTAAAGAATATTCTTAAATTCCCTTAATTTATTAAGTACTACTAATACCTAGTAAATTTAACCTAGTATATTTATAACTATAACTAGGTTAGCCTACGCCTAGCTTTACTGTAAGAGATTACTAGAAGAATTATTTACTTTATTTATAATACTATACTTAATAATAAATATAATATTACTTTTTAGAATAACTTTAAGGTTAAGTTTTAATAATTATTAGGACTAAAGGGCTAAAGAGGTTGCCTTAGGCCAATAAGGATAATACACAAGCGTGCTAGCTTATAGCGCCTAACTAGCGCCCTAGCTAAGAGCACGTAACCTATAATATATATACTAGAGGCCTTTGCTATATATAAATAAGGGGTAAGAATTAATATAATTATATATTATAACCTATCTTCTAGTTTACTATAACCTTCTTATATCTCTTACTTTAGTATTCTTAAATTAACCCCTAATAATTTTAATTTTTCTTCTTTCTACTAAAATATTAGACTAAGGAAGGTATAATAGCCTAAACTAAACTTTATATATATAAGTAGTAAATTTATAAAAATAATAATAAACTTATATAAAAACCTATAGCTTAACCTAGATTTAGCTTTATATTTAATTATTTACTAAGTATCCCCCTTAAAGTAAGCTAATAATAGTAAATAATTAAGTTAAATAAGCTAGGTAAAAGTAGTAACTTTAAAAACCCTAAAGATTCCTATAACTTACTACTAAAAACCTTTACTAGTAGTGCTCTTTTAATATAATTAAAGCTTCTTAATATTAAATAAGACTTATATATATTTTACTATAAGTAAAGGTATTATAATTAAGTAAGCTACTCCCTCTTTACATAGCTAAAGCTTGCTTACTTTAAATATACTATATTTACTACCTTTATAAACCTTACCTAAAATAAGTAAGTAGTTTTTATATTATATAGTTAAAGCCTATTAGTATTAAATAAGCTTATTATTATACCTTTTAAGAGCCTTGCTAGGGATAGTAAACTTATATATATTTTATTAAGATTAAAAAAGCTTTAAAGCCTATTGGCTTTAAGTAAGCTAAGTTTACTACCTTTTAAAAAAAAGTTATAAGAAATAATAAATTTATATATATTTTATTAAGATTAAAAAAGCTTTAAAACCTATTAGCTTTAAGTAAGCTAAGTCTACTACCTCTTAAAAAAGAGTTATAAAAAATAATAAATTTATATATATTCTATTAAAACTCAAGAAGCTTTAAGGCTTACTAGCTTTAATAAGTTAATTTATATACCTTTATAATTACTACTAAATAAATAAGAGATTTATATATATA
>SRQA01000962.1:0-14172 GCA_018360365.1 Claviceps citrina | reverse complement strand
GGGGGGGGGGGGGGGGGGGGGGGGGGGGGGGGGGGGGGGGGGGGGGACACTGGACAGCAAGGAAGCCAGGTTGTTGTCGTTCTTGTCAACGTGTCGGCGGCCGCTTGGAACCAGGGCAAGGGACGCAGCACTGCTGCCATTGCAGCATCAATGCAGAAGGCTAAGGCTTAGCCGGCCCTTGCACGTGGGTCCACCGTTTTGCATCTGTGTCTGCTGTGCATCTTTCGGAATTTTATGGAAGACGGGGAGTGAAGTCGGGCCAAGTCCACGAGCTCGATATCTCAATGAGGAACTTTCCTATGGTCCATATTATATGAAGATGGGTGCGTATGTCGAACCGATTTTGTCGTCTGCTCGATTGACGACCTCTGGCATACACGGTCTAGCCACGAAGACCAAAGCCCGACCGAAAGTGGCTCTCGCAACGGGCCGCCGCCGCCGTCTCAAGTGACGACGAAACTGGGCAGGTCCCCGCCGGCCCGTCCCGGACTGGTGCGGCGGTCTAATGAGGATCAACAGACAAACAATCCAAACAGTCCAGACAATCAAGCAATCAAGCAATTCAGACAATTAAACAGTCCGACGATGCAACAATCCATCGGTCCAGACATGGAAGCGTGGCGTCCATTGGGCCAGCACCCAGGATCACAAGGAACCAAAGACCCGAGTCCAATTATCCCCCCCACGGGCCATGAACCCTGACCCCTGGCCCTGGGGGATGCCACGCCACATGCGACCACATGCGACTCCACACCACCACCACCACCTGGTTTTTGCTCATATCACCCAGGAAACATGCGAATCTCTCTCCCTTTTTCAGGCAACGAGATCCGAGGCTCAAAAGAAGAATGGCCCCCAGCGTCCAGCCCAAGCCCCCAGCCCCCTTGGGTGTTGGGCGACGGCCGGGAGGCAGACAGAAAGAAACAGAAAGAGAACAAGAAAAAGAAATAAAAGAAAAAGCAACAAAAAAAGAAAAAGCAACAGAAAAAGAAAAGCAACAGAAAAAGAAACAGAAATAATGAAGAGAGAGCCCATTGTGGTGATGAGTTTGATTTACAATGGCGCAAAAAATCACCAGCAAATCATCAGTACAGGCCGGATCTGATCGAGCAAAACAGCCCCTGTTCACCATCATCTTTTTACTTGTCACAAAGGGGCGCGTGAGCCGCATGTGCTTGTACTAAAGTACTGTACATACTGTCATGCAGACGCAAGCTCTTTTCTCACGGCCAAGTCACCTACCTACCTGCCTACCAGCCAGCCAGCACCGGGAAGTATCCGACCCTCCCGTCACACGCACACACACGCACACACACGCACACACAGCAGCAAAAGGGGAAAAAGAAAGGGGCAGACAAGGAACTGGTTCGCCCCCGTGTGTAACTCGCAGCTAGGCTGAATGGGCCGCAAAAGGGATGTTTTATCTAGCCCATCCACTGCCTTTTATGTTTTCCGTTTCCGTTTCCGCTTCCGTCGTCGTTGTTCAACGACCGGCCAGCTGCCCCGACCCTGCTGCGACCACACCGCGACCACATACTCGGCTGTGAGCTGTGCCTGGGAAGATGGCGGCTCGAAACGCGTAAGCGCCTCGAAAAGCGCCCCCGGCATATCTGTTACCAGGCTGTTCCTTGTCTACGTCGCTTGAAGGTGGGTGAAATGAAAGAGGAGAGAGGAGGGACCAACGCCGTTGGGTGCATCCACCCACATACGTTCGCATCTGCCTCGGCATCCCCGATCCCGCATTGCCATCCGCCTTGCCATCCCTCATCCTGGTATCGGTATCCGGGGGCAGGCCGCCGGGGCTGACGCAGCTCCATGGCACTGTAACCTCAATCCCCATCTCCCCTGCCCGGGGAATCAAGGCGGGAAAAGAAAGAAAGAAAGACGGAATTTTCTATTGCGCTACTCAGCCACCCGACCCGTTGCATTCCCGGCTTCAGTCTCCGTTTCCGTTCCGAGCCAAAGCATGGGCTGCCGCTCATTGCCAAGCACGACACGTCTGCATTCTCAGACACACATACATGCCATGCAATGCATGTCTCAGACACCAACCGGCCCCCATCGTTCCCCGAAACACTTCCCCCCGCCCTTCCAACGGCGCCGGACAGAAAAAAGTGGTTGCTTCCAACGAACCGGCCGACTGTCGGTTTTTTCCCCTTCCCTTTTGTATCCTTACTCCCTGTCTCTCGTTTCTTTTCACTCTGGTCTGTGGTCCGTGGGAGGGGGGACCGCATGACGTGTTTCGTCTTCAAAGGCTGTCCATCTTATTATGCTGTCATGCGCGCGCGCCACTGGACAGAGACAAGACAAGGCTGGCTTACAGATTTGCGGCGAGCGCTTGCACGTTGCGACAGATTGACAGACAGAATCGCGTCTTGATTCGGGGTAGTTTTTTTTTCCTCCTTGAAAAAAGTCCTTTTGCTTTTCCCGTCCCGCCTGTCACAGACTGTCAGGAACCCTGCGGTTTTGCCAAGCAAAGAATGTATTCGCATCCTCTGCATTGGGGAGGGCCCAGTCCACGGCTTCAACCTCCTTCCTCTTTTCCTCTCATTTCACGGTTGGCAGGTATTGTTCGCCTGTGAGGCCCCGAGCCGTACGTGGGTAGTGCGTAGAGTCGCGGGCGGCACGCTGGCCATATGTATGACCCGTGGCCGTGGCACTTGATCATCACTGTGCGTGTACCAGCCAATGTACGTGTAGGTAGTAGTATAGCTCAGGAAGACAAAGGAAGATGGAAACAGGTACGGGCATTTTACAAAAGGCACATCTTCACCGCCGAAACCGAAACAAATCCCACTCGTCGTCTTCGTCATCATCGTCATCTGCGTCTTCATCGTCGCCGCCGTTGTCGCCGCCGTCGTCATGGCTCTTGCCGAGTGCTCCCTCCCTTGTACGATCCGCCCCCAATGTCTGGTCCAACGATGCATGCTCCGGGCTCCGGCCCTGGCCATGACCCCTCTCGTTCAGATACGCCGCCCTCATCTCCTTGAGCTTGCCGACCCTCTCCTCCAGCCCCCTCATCTGGTCAAACTCGTCCTCCAAGGCCCTCCTGGCCTCTTCCCTCTCGTACTCCATGTCCAGGTCTACCTGTGACTTGCGCTCCTCACGAGCGTCCTCTCGCGGTGCCTCCCTGGCGGCCGCCTCCTCGCTGGTCATGGCCGGGGCGGAGATGACGGCGTCTTGGTCGTGGGGGGCTGTTGCGGCGGCAATGTCTGCTTCAAAGGCAGCCCACTCTGCTTCGTCGACTGGGGCGGCGGCGGTAGAAGAAGACTCGTCTCTCGACTCTGTCGGCGCTGCCGTGGTCTCCGACCCCGCACGGGGGTGTCCGTTCTGGGACTGGGAAGCAACGTCTCTGTGCGCACGTGCCGGCGTGGCGGGCCTCGAGGGAATCTGCAGCTCGACGCCGTGCGAGGGCGTCGTGGACAGCTTGCGCGCCAGACCAGGCGGAGTCATGGTGCTCTCCTTGGTGGTGCCCGTGCTGGTGCCGCCGTTGCCGTCGCTCCCTGCTCGGGGATGGAGAATCTGCCGCCCCGGCGTGAGGCCATCGTCGTCGCTCTTCGCGGCGTCCCCGTCCCCGTCCCCGTCCCCGTCCCCGTCCCCGTCCCCGCTACCGCCGCCGCCATCCAGAGCCAGCGAGCCCGGGGGGGGAATCATGACAGCGTCGGGCCGCCTGCCTCGCTTCCTGCGCGCCGCATCCTCCGCCATGTCCACATCACCATCGCCTCCCGCTCCCGCCTCGTCTGCCTTTCTCTTGTGCGCCCCTCGGTTGCTGCCGTGGTCCGCTGATGCCGGTGCCGGTGTTGGGGGCGGCTGCTGCTGCTGCTGCTGCTGCTGCTGCTGCTGCTGCTGGAGGAGGCGCTCCTTGTGAACCCGGCCATCGAGATGCGTCTTCCATAGCGACTCGGCCTTGAGCTGTTCTCGGCAGAGGGTACATAGGAGCTTGCCGGCGTCCGAGTAGGCCGCAAGGGGGTGGTCTATCCGCCGGGCGGTTCGTTGCTGCCGCAGCAGGGACCGCACATCTGACATGGTCTCTCCCTCTCTCTCTTCTCTTTCCCCCCCCCCCTTCTTGTCTTTCCTTCTTCGTCAAGGAAGAATCGAAAGGCGCCTCTTGTGGCGGTACGGGAGATGTCAGACCGAAAGAAAGGGGGAGTGGTTGGGGAGTGGGGGTGGTTGTGTGGAGGGTTTTGGTTTCGAGTTGCCCGACAGTCTCCCTTTTTTTTGTGAACGGTACACGAGGTTGGTCGGTTTCTGTGTCGGCCGGGAAGTTTTGTGAGCGCTGACGTCGGGTGCCAGCCACCTTCCGGTGTTTACCCGGCGCAAAACCACAAGAGACAAGAAAAAAAGAAAGGCAGGAGGGGAGGGTTGTTGTTGCGCAGCCACCCGACGTTATTAATCTCCCATTTCTAAACAAAATCGACGACGACACAAACCACAAGCAGACAAAGGCCATGGCCGACCAAGAAGCACACTCGCTCGCCTCGACGTTTCCCAACCCCCCGCCCTTCTGGAAGGACTTCACGCCCGATCGCGTGGCCCGCGTCGAGGACCTGCGCAGCGCCTTCGCCGGCGACTCGTCCGCGTCGGTGGTGCGCGTGCCGGGCTTGCCCGAGGAGCTGGCCCATCTGCAGCCTCCGTCGGAGCCGGCCGACGGACGGTGGCGGGTGTTTGGGGATCAGTACATGGTGAGTGAGAGGTTCCTGTTCAAAGAAAAATCGTGTGTCATTGCTCATTCATTTTCCCCCAAACCCAGCTCGACGACAAACTACCCACCCTCCAAGACCAAGGCATCACCGACCTCCCCAACCTAGACGGCCTCCCAGCCTCCAAGGACGCCAAACACTACGACCGCGCCTTCCAGCTCAAGAAGCTCGCCAAGTCCCTGCTCCTCAACTTCCTCGAGCTCGCGGGCACGCTGTCGCACCGCCCCTCGGCCGCCGAGCCCAAGATCCAGGACCTGCGCACCCTCTTCATCAACGTGCACCACATCCTCAACGAGTACCGCCCCCACCAGGCGAGGGAGTCGGCCATTGCCCTCATGCAGAGCCACCTGGACAAGACGCGCAGCGAGACGGTCGCCATCCGGACCCAGGTCGACAAGGCGAGGAGGGTGCTCGAGGGCCTGGGCAGCCTGCCCGTCGGGGGGGCGGGAGGAGAGCCCCTCGGCGGGGGGAGGAGCGTCGAGCCCGAGGAGGAGCTGTTGCGTAGGCGGCGGGAGAGGGAGCTTTGGGCTGCTGTGGATGCGGAATTTGCGTGAGAAATGGGGGGGAAATCTGTTGGTTTTCTGTGGTGGGATGGATGGGATTTTTTTGATCTTCTTTTTCAGGAAACGGGGTTTTTGAGTTTATGGCATGGCGTTGTTGCATTGGTATGGAGTTTTTTCTTTTTCTTTTTCTCTTTTTTTTTTTCCTCTTTATTTATTGCTTTCTTTGGGACACAGACGGCGGCGTATGGGGGGGCACGACTTGAATGAGCCAGAGTTTTTTTTTTTTTTTTTTTTTTTTTTTTTTTTTTTTTTTTTTTTTTTTTCCCGCCATAAGACGGACGACATGGACATGGAGAAACAGATCTGCCTCGTTGTTCCAAGACCATGCTCAACATGTGATTGCGTCATCCACGAAGGCCCACATCGCCCACATCGCCCGCATCGCCCATCAACCCTCTTCTTCTTCTTGTTTCTACAATCCCAGGACCCCCCCCAACCCAGCCTGATACCCGAACTCCCCTCCCCGTCCTCACAGCACAACGCACGGGATAGGAAGACAGCAGCACTCGGCGTCCCCGCACTGGATACACCCCGTCCGCGCATGCGACTTGACCATGCTCTCGGCGGTGGAAACGGCCGCGCTGCCGGGGCCGTGGCCGGGGCCGTGGCCGTGGCCGTTGAGGAAGAGTGGATGGTGAGGCGCCATTGTGGCGTTCTTTCTTCTTTTTGCAGAGCGTCGACGTGGGGACGTTGGACGTTGGACGTTGGACGTTGGACGTTGGACGTTGGACGCGGGACGCGGGACGCGAGACGTTGGATGTGTGGCAGGTCTCGACGGCGGTTGGAGGGAGGAGGATGCGTTGGAAGAGGGGAGGGAGAAAGAAAGATGATGTGGTGCTGGCGGAAGCGGGAGCTGGTAGGTAGGCAGGTAGTAAGTACTAGGTAGTGAGGAGGGCGTGGATCACGATGGCGCGTCTGGCCGCTGGCGTAAAGGCTTCTTCTTTCCTTCTTTAGATGGAAAACAGAAGAGTTAGGGGGGGGGAGGGGGGGATGTTCTCCAAAGATGGATGGGAATGTCGAACAAATGTCCGGTTTGTCCTGCATGACGTGGCCGTGCATGGGTTCGTGTCGTCATGGCTGTTCCCTGTTCTTCGTTCTTCACAGACGCCCCTCCGCAGTGTGAGCCAACAGCTTCAGGTCAATATTGGTTGGTGTGCATGTCATGTTAAAACCATCAAGGCAGAAACAAAACAGGTTTTCCCATCACCCTATCAATTTGATCCCCGGACATGGTCTGCTTTCCCCATCCCGCTTTCCCGTCCACGCACTCCAGACTTCGCGACTCGGTGGTGGTGCCCTCATTCCATGTCCCCCGACCGCCGGAGAGGTTTCGCACAGAACAGACGTATTCATTTGCTGTCGAAGAAGTGGCCAAGCATTATTCAGGTCCGAGTAAATGTATACAATTGAAAAAAAAAAAAAAAAAAAAAAAAAAAAAAAAAAAAAAAAAAAAAAAGGGGCGCCTCCAGAAAATGGGGGAAGCTGAACAACCTCACTCTCTCAGTCTCTCACTCTCCCCCTCACTCTCACTCACTCACTCACACACACGCACACATCTCCGTTGCCCAGTCCTCCTTCATCAGCCTCTCCACCCCAGCAGCACCCCAGAAGCACCCTGCCCATCTTCTACGTTTGCCTCCCCGCTGCTGGATCGCTCTGCGCCTGCTTCTCGCCCCCTTCCGTCTCCAGTATCTGACCAAGGTATTTCAGGTCATCGCGCGCGCGCGGGTCCTTCTCGTAGATGGACCGAATCACTTCCCATTCACGCCGCGACATCTGGTGCGCTTGCGGCAGCAGGAACTGCACCGTCGGCACGCTGACGAGGTGTCCCAGAATCTCCTCTGCCATGCTCCGCCCGGCCTGCTGTTGGGCCTGGAACTTCTGCGCTTCCATCATTTGGCTGGCTGGCACGACTGGTGCATGGCGAGGCGGTGCCAGGGCCGTCTGAGGTTGTGTTTGCGGTTGCAACTGCGGTTGCGGCGCTGCTGCTGCTGCTGCTGCTGCTGCTGCGGCGGCGGCGGCGGCGGCGGCTTCTGCCGGAGGAGGTCGCTGCATATGAGGCGGTTGGGGGATAGGAACCGGCGTTGTCGACTGGCCGTGGAATCCAGCATGAGTCTGTGGTGAGAACTGTGCCTGCGGCGTCGACGGCGAGAATGCCGGTCCAGACATGGAACTGTGTCGTGCGCCGCCGGGCCCTGGCGTCGGCGAGGCCGTGATGCTCGCCGGTCGTGGTGTGGGCGCGGGTGTCTGCTCATTGCTGTGTTGCTTGAGCTGATCCGGCTCGTTGCGATAGACAAAGACGGCCAGCAACATGGGCTCGGTCCTCGTCTTGGGAATGTAGTTGTCCACGAGGTTGAGCATGAACTCGGGGTGTCCGTCCTCTCCTGCCGGCACCGGAACAAGATACGTGTCCCGGACGTTGGCCGCCACCTTGTTTCCCACAACCCCATACCGGTTCTTGCCTATGAAGTAGTCCACGAGGGCCTTGAAGTCCTGCGCGGACTCGGCCGAGCTGGGCGATATGCTCACGACGACGATGTCGGTGAGGTTGCTGTATCGCAGGCTGCAGAGATACTCGATGGCGCTCTGCTGCGCGATCCGGCCCGCGACGGTCATCCTCTTGGGGATGAGTTTGGACCAGGGCCCAAAGGACGCAAAGTTGGCGCCCCCGACGTGCTTGGCAGTGGCCTGGAAGTCGGCGATGGAGCTCATGGCGAGCGATCCCTTCCAGATCACGTCCGGGTCGTGCGTTTCCTCGGTGGGCGAGTACGGGGGCGACTCGGTCTCGTCCTGCAGCATGCGATCTACCTCGGGGTCGAAGCCGGGCCCGCTGGTCTTGACCACCGGTGCCAACGGCCGACGGTTTTGGGAAGCCGTTGGCGACTTGACTTGGGAGAAGACCTTGCTGATGTCAAAGCTGGCTTGACTCGGCGACGGCTGCGGCGGCCCTTCCGACTGCGACGGCAATCGACCTTTGACGTCGCCCTGATTCCCCCGTCCTGCTGGTTCGTGTTTCCCGAGCGGCGGCTGCTGGGCATCGACGCCGCCGCCGCCGCCGCCATCGCCGCCGTCGCGTTTACGAGGCCCGCCTGCCATGGGTATAGGCGCGTCGTTGATGGTGTTCTCGTCCTCCACAACCTCTTCGCCCTTGTGTGTTCTCCGCACGCGTGGCCCCGTCTCCTGCGTGTATAGGATCGACTGCTTCTCAGCCTTGGCCCTCATCTCGGCCGTTTGTCTCTGCATCTCGGCCGAGGCAAGTTGCTCCGACGTCATGACGGCGAGAGCTGGTGGCGTATGCGCGCCGTGCAAGAGCCCCTGCATCACCTCCAGGTTGTTCTTGAGGTTGAAGGTCAGAGACTTTATCTGCTGACTATACTCCTTCTGTCCCTTGCTGACGGGGTGTGTGTCATGCACGGCACGTTCAATCTGAAGGGCATACTCTTCCGACAGCCTGTCTTCCGACATGCCCTCTGGCAGCTCAAAGTCCCCTTGCTTCACAATGGCCCCAAGTGCATACAGGATGGATTTCTTGAGGGCCTTGGCAGGTCCGGCTCGCCCCGTCACGAGCTGTGCAATGGATGTGGCCAAATCGGCAGGTTTGGCGTACTTTGCTGATTGAAACACGTCCTCGCGTTCCGACACACGCCGCATCTTGATCGACTGTCGGGAGAAGAATATTAGTGGCCATTCTGCCAGCGTAGCAAGTGATGAGGCATGGGAGTAAATCGGGAGTAGATCTTTACCTTGCCATCGACGTCGTGAGATTCTTCTCGGGACTTGCGTTTGCCCTGCTTCGATACCATTTCCTTCTTGTCCTTTGCGTCTGGGGTGGGTGAGGCCCTGGCCGCCTTGGCCTTGATGCCGTCCTTGTCGAGTTCGTCCCTGGCATCACTTCCCCTCTTACCCCTTCCTCTTCGGCCTCCCCTCTTTTTCTTCCTCTCCCCTGCTTCTCCCTCGTGCGCCTTTCTCCGTCCTTCCCACGGTTTCTCCCCCTTGGCCATGCCCTCCAGTAGTTCTTTGTGATCGTCTGGTCTGCATCGCTCGCACCAGTAGTTTTCTGGAATCTCATCTTCGAATGAGCTGACACCAACACAGACGTTGTGTTGCCAGGCGTAGCAGGTTTCGCACGAGATCCAAGCTTCACCAGAGTCCTCGTCCTGTTCTGTCGCACCGCATACGCAACGAATGACCTCTTCGGGTTCCTGAGACTGGTCATTCTCTTGCGCCTTCTTCGTCTTTTTTGTTTGTCTTCGCTTCGGCGCCACAGCTGGCTCGAGTTCGTCAAACGACTTGGTGTGCTGGCCCTTGGTTGCTCTGACTGAGCGCCGCGGCTCTGCTTCTCCTGCGCATTTGTTGTGTCAGTTCCAGGTGCTTCCACTCTGCAGGACGTCTTGAAGAAAAGAAGGCCTTGGACCTTGCTTGAGAGGATTATGTTGAGCTTACCAGACATTGCGTGTCAGACTATGAGCACCTCCCCTCTGGTTATCGTGAAGCTGCGACGGGCAGGGCAATAGAAGGAGCTGCGACGGAGCTCTGCACTGTTTGCTGCCTCGGATACAACCGTTGGCGGTCTACTATTGCAGAAGAGGGCTCAAGACTGCTCAGCCCTGGGTGGGCATTTGATATTTACGAGGTAGACAGGACTAGAGAGTCACGACTATAACGATCCCAGATTCCTTGCAAATCAAACGTCATAAGACAGAAAATTGAAAACCACAATTCTCCCCTTCTATTCCGCACGCGCGCGCTCGATCCAATGAGATGGCCTTTCTTCACACACACAAGGCTTGACCCCAGGGCCCTCAAGATGCCTTTGATCTCGAGTGCTGAAGAAAGTGCGACGTAGAGTGCAAAGAGAAGAAGACGGCAATGAGTTGGGGTTTTGGTTTTAAATTTATTTTCTTCGAGGGGGGGGGAGCGGGTACAAATAAATGGTGAGTATTTGCGCGTTCAATTATTGCGCGTCAGTGGATGGTAATCCTTGCACAAAGGCTAGCGGAGGAGCCCGAGTGGGGTTCTGAGCTTCTTCGTGCACGATGCTGAGACCGAAACCGGGCGCAGAGGGCGCGCAACGACTTTGCTCGAGGTTGTTGGAGGAGCTGATGTTGTATGATGAAAAGAATCGCGAAGAATGCTCAAATGTGTTGACAAAGCCTGTGGCGAATCTTGTGGCGCGCGCGGGGGGAAGGTATGGACACCTTCCTTCCTTGATAGCTGACGAAGACTCTGCGAGTGTCAGCAGCGGAGAAGGGGCCAAGGCGCGTCGCGCCAGCTCTTATGGCCTGAGGCATACCGGTGAGGCATCCACCCAGGCTGGTGGTGAGCAAGGCCAGAGCTCGGTGCTACTAGCACAATAGCAGGTATCCATATGTACCTACTAGGCTAGTCGGTGCCTAGCAGTTACGCGGCTTAGCTTGTGCCTGGAGCTTCCACGCAGTGAGTGACGCCTTGCTGGTGTGCAGCATCCCAACCCGCAACCCGCAACCCGCAACCCGCAACCCGCAACCCGCAACCCGCAACCCGACAGTGAACTGCACGATCTCATCGCTCCGATCATCTGCCCTCTTCGCGCTCATCTCGGCCCTGAGTCTGTCGAGACTACAGAGAATACTGTATCCTCGTCCTTACAAACTCGCCTGACCTGACGACACGGTCAATACCTCGGCCATGTCTCGCCGCTACGATTCCAGAGTATGCTGCTTTTCCGGTGCTTTTGTACAATGCTTTGGACTCGCCATCATATCATGTCTCTGCTTGTAATCTGACCCGTGGAGCCCAACAGACAACCATTTTCTCACCCGAAGGCCGTCTCTACCAAGTAGAGTATGCTCTCGAGGCCATCTCACACGCAGGGACCGCCATTGGCATCCTCGCCAAAGATGGCATCGTCCTTGCTGCGGAGCGAAAGGTCACTTCAAAATTGCTAGAGCAAGATACATCGGCCGAAAAGCTTTACGTCCTAAATGAGTACGTTCTGGAGGTTCCTATCAAGCTATTCAGGCAGCTGGGCCAAAACTCTGCAAGGTGGAGAAGCAACTTGTTCGTCTGACTCTTTTTTGTCTCTGCAGCAACATGATTTGTGCCGTTGCGGGAATGACCGCCGATGCCAACATCCTCATCAACTACGCTCGCCAGGCCGCCCAGCGATACCTTCTCACCTACAACGAGGATATCCCCTGCGAACAGCTCGTCCGTCGCCTGTGCGATCTGAAACAAGGATATACCCAACACGGTGGTCTCCGGCCTTTCGGCGTTTCGTTCATCTACGCCGGCTGGGACCCTCGAAGACAGTTCCAGCTGTACCTCAGCAACCCGTCCGGCAACTATGGCGGCTGGAAGGCTACTAGCGCCGGAGCCAACAATGCCAGTGCTCAAAGTCTGCTGAAGCAAGATTACAAGGAGGACTGCACCCTCAAGGAGGCGTGTGCCATGGCGGTCAAGGTTCTGAGCAAGACAATGGACTCGACCAAGTTGAGCAGCGAGAAGAGTGAGTGTTTTTCTTTTTTTTTTTCTTAGAGATTCGCAGAGCAAATCATTCTTGCTAACCAGTCCCCATAGTTGAGTTCGCAACGGTAGGACAAACAGAAGAGGGCAAGATTTACCACCGACTGTGGAGCGCCGATGAAATCACTGCCTTGTTGAAAGAGCACGACTTGGCGAAGAGTGAAGAGGCTGAAGAGAAATAATTCAATTCTTTTTCATCTTCTCGGGGGCGTGGATGGATAGCAAGGATTGTCGTAGAAGTGGACTTTGTCCGCAAAGTCTTTGTAATAATAACCCACACAATCCCAAAGATTCGGATCGTGGTTCCGATCCCTCGCATTCGTAGATGCGGTACAACCTTCCCTAGTTCGTCCCATGCGGGAACGGGCAGAGTTGATGCCTCTCGGGACATGGAAATTCTTCTCTTTTGATGAGTCGAAAGATGCGCCCAAGCCACCTGCGTCACTTTCATCTAGTATTGTACAAAAAGTTGAAGACACCTAATCTGCCTTGCACGCCACATCGTCAATTTCAAGACCGTCGCGAGGCTTCAAGTTCATACTCGTCTCCCACGGAGGCACCGGCCTGCTCCTCGTCACGAACGCGCTGCCAGACTGCAGACTGCAGATCGGTCCCAGGCCGTGGGTAAGGCTCATGACACCAAGCACTCGATAGTCTGGGCCAATGCCTCCGGTAACTCCAGTACGAAACACTCATGCCCAGCACCGACCCGACGCACACATCATACACGTCATGTCGATAGTCCTCACAGCGCGAGATGGCGACGAGCGTGGCGCCAAGCACCGGCGACAAGCAAAGCAGAGCTCGACCCAGATCCCTCCCCCCAGCCGGATGATGGAAAACACGCAGCTGGCCGGCCATGTACAAGGCCAGGAAGCCCAGTCCCGCAAACGAAAACGACGAGTGGCCCGACGGGAAAGAGCGCCATCCATCCTGCAGCTTGTGCGAGTCCCCGGTCTCGCAGACCTCGATGTTGACGAGGACATCTTGCTGGGTCGCCTTGGCGGGGTGGCACCGATCGAGGAGATCGGGGCGCGGCCTGCCGACGGCGTTCTTCACAACGTCGGTGAGGAAGGACGTGAGCACGAGGGATATGGCAAAGGGGAGGTAGGTGACTTCGTGTTTGGCGAGCGGCGACCTGGCCAAGAGGTTGTAGACGATGAGGAGGGCCAGCGGGGTGACGAAGGCGTAGATGAAGAGCCAGACTGGGGAACAGTGAGCGCTGAATTCCTTTCACTTTCTTTTCTTTTCTTTTCTTTCTTTTTTTTTTTTTGCCCCTTCTTCTCGGCCAGCTCCGGAGCTTTTCAAAAAGGGGTTTTTTCTTCTTAACAAAGCAAAAAATCTGGTAGATACTTACGGACAGAAACTCGCTCATGCAGGGCATGAGGATAGGATATCCGCAGATCGTTGACGTAGAACATGCGGTGAAAGGGCGTGACGAAGAGTGCAAGCTGTCAAGCGTTTTGTTGTTCGTTGATATCACCTGCCGTCAGCCTTGCCAGGTCCCAAGCATGTGGTGGCTCCGGTCATCTGATTCCGTACTGCTATCCATGCTCCTGTGAGGATCAAGAGTCCGACGTATTCAGGCGCAAATGTCGTCTTTTTTTTTTTTTTTTTTTTTTTTTTTTTTTTTTTGTGGAATAGGAGCAGGAAGCGGTTAGAGAATGAGACATGAGGTGGTGGTTGGTTCCCCTTGAGGCTTTGGTCATGTTTGGGGGCTCTTCACCTGCCATGCTCGACTGATGGACGACACGGCGCCTCGACGGGACGCCATGTCGGGATTGGAAGTAGAGGAGGAGGAGGAACAGGAGGCGGAATGTCTGGTCCGGGGATGATGGCGAGAATTCACATTCACAAGATGACGTGGTCTCTCCTCGGTGACATGTCGGTTTGCTGCCAGCCCCACTGCAGACCAAGTACCGAAGTACCTGCGTCAAAGAAAGTGTCTCTGCCCAACCTGGAAAATCACCGACAGACAAGCCTCAGACAACAACAACAACACCACCACCACCAACAACAACAAACAATACCACAACCCCCCATCTCCGAACCCCCCCGCAAATGGAGATCCTGTAGCCACTGCGCCTCAGCAGCCATGCTCAAGTCAACATACAAGCCCTCCGCCGCCGCCGCCGCAACAGCCCCGTTGCTCCCCGGCTGGACAGAACACACAGCTCCCACCGGCCACAAATACTACTACCACGCCGAGACCAAGCAGTCCACCTACAACCGGCCCGGTGCGCCGCTGCCAGCAGCATCAGCAGCAGCAGCATCCGGACCCGGCCCAGGGCAGGACACAAACTCGCCCTATTCCCACCTGCCCTCGCTCGCGGACCCGCGCGTGGCGAATGCCTACCTCGCGCAGCTCCACGCACAGAGCCGGCCGCCGCCGCCCCAGAACCACA
>SRQA01000961.1:0-14199 GCA_018360365.1 Claviceps citrina | reverse complement strand
GGCGGCGTGAGGCACGTCTACCGCGTCTTGACCGCCGGCGGGCTCAGCCACGGCTGCTCCAGGGCGGCCGGGGAGGACAGCACCGCCTACACGGCCACGTACTGGTTTTTCAGTTGAAGCGCAGACGCAGACACAGACACAGACACACATCTAGACACATTCAGCCCCTCCCCCCATGCTAACCCATCATCTGCATCACGCACAATCATGGCCCAGGAAGCTGGGCGCGCAAACCGGGAAAGGGGGACAGGGGGGGGGGGGGGGGGGGGGGGATACAGCCACCAAGCACTGCACTGCACCGCACCGCACCGCACTGCATTGCATTGCATTGTTGCGGATCCGAATGGGAGCCGTTTTGCCCATGTTTCATTCCGAACCGACGCTTCAGACATGAACATGCGACATGTACGCAACGAGGACGTGGCTCGATAGTTTGCAGCAGTAGTGGTAGTCGTGGTGCGTCATCGTAACGGCACCATGTCCATGATACGGGGGCGTGTCTATCCCACCCCTACAGTGTGGCAAGATGCAGAAAAGAATGTGAGCAAGAATGTCATGCGAACTCATGGCCATGTCTGGACTAAGAATCAAACTACTCCGTGCCAATCACTGTAATCCATCTGACCACGACGTCTCGTCGACCCAGAATCGGGAATCCCTCGACAACCACTACATGCTCTACATCACTTCTTGAATGCTTCAAGCTCGCCACGTGCTGCAAACCATTGTATGGATGAACAAACGTGCATGAATGGGCCACGAGACAATAAAAGGGGGCGTCATGTAAGGCAATGCACTGCAATGCAATGCAATGCCGGGAGGAACCTGCCCCCGAGTCTTGCATTCAAACAGTTCCATTCACCATTGCGATTGCCGCATTGCGCGTGCCCTTCAAGCTGAACAAGGGTCAATTTGTGATTCCAAGTCCCATATCTGCCTGCCTTTTTCTACACTTCATGGCATCAAGTCATGGCCAGGCTGGTCGTGTTCCGACTTCTTTTCCATCTGCTGTACTCTGCTCCTCCTTCATCTTCGTTTCATCTTCGCGACGCATCTAAACCGGCCTGGAGGTCCTGCTCTAGGCCATTACCTTGAGATTCATACTCTTGTGGTCGAGGATCTTCTGCCGTCCACTGCCCGCCAGCCTGGGGCATGGGTACCTGCCCTGCCGCAGCGGGTTGACCTTGTCCAGCCAGGGCTTCTGAGCCAGGAACAGTCCGAACCAATTGGCGGAAGCGCATGACCTCGTCTACAATCACCCGTCGCATCTCAGCAACGTCATCAATCACCTCAAAGTCAAAGTTGAATGTGGTGGGGCAGTCGGGCTCGTCCGAGGCGTCGTGCCAGATGTGTAGGTACTTGTGCTCGAGCGCCTGCTCCACACTGATACGTGAGGAGGGATCGAAAGCCAACATCTTGTCGAGGAGGTCCAGAGCGTCGGGGTTGGCTTGCGGAAATAAGCTGGGGAAGGATTTCTTGGGCATAAACGGCAGATTCCGGACGTATTCCTGTGCACGAGGCGAGCCGATCCGTGACAAGGTCTCCTCGTTGGGAGTGCCAAGAATATGCAGAATCTGGTTGAGCTGGTCGACGTAGTCTCGACCCTTGAAGAAGGGTCGACCACCGAGAAGCTCCGCAAGAATACATCCAACAGACCAGACATCAACTTTGGTAGACAAAGGAAGAAAACATCCTGTTAGAAATGTGAAAAAAGAGCCAGAGTGGGTATTTCTCAACGTACTGGCTTTGGTATAACTTTGGAAGCTAAGCATGATTTCAGGCGCTCGGTACCATCTCGTAGCGACATATTCCGTCATGTATCCGGCATTCTCTTCCGGATCCACCGAAAAACCACGTGCGAGACCAAAGTCGCAAATTTTAAGTTCGCAATCGGCGTTCACCAGCAAATTGCCTGGCTTCAAATCGCGGTGCAACACATTGGCCGAGTGAATGTATTTGAGACCGCACAAGATTTGGTAAATGAATGATTGAAAATGAGCGTCCGTTAATGACTGACCGGATCTGATAATGGCCGCCAGATCGCATTCCATCAATTCTGCATTTGGTCTTGGGCGTCAGCACAAACGCATCTTCAAGTTGGGGACTTTGAATTCGGACCTTCGTAGAGATACGTCTCGTTGAATGATTCAGGTCGAGGAATATCCATGTCATATAAGCATGTAATCTGGTATTTTGTAAGTTCTCCACCGTCAGCGGACTGTGGCTCCTCATTCAACCGTCTCAGAGTAAGCCGAGCGGGCGGGAAGGGCTGCTGCTTACGTTGCGATGGCCTCGAAAGTGCTGCAGCAGCTTTATCTCGCGCAGGGCACGCTTGGCAAGAATTTTTTTACTAAAGACATTGGTGACCTTTTTGATGGCAACGCCCTCGTTCGTCTGGTTGTTGACAGCGGCACTGTGGTACGCAGAACATGGACGAATCAGCTATGCTTCTACCCCAAAGCGCGCAAATGTCGCAGAAGACGTACCAGACAATGCCATAGGCACCCTGACCCAGCTCCTTTGTGACGGTGTATCTCTCGTCGACGATAAAGTCTTGATTGAAGACCTTGAAGGCCTTGCGTCCTTGGAGTTCTGTCATCGTTGCGTGCGTAAAAGCGCAGGACGAAGCTGCGCGTCCGTTCAGCTGCTGTCGAGGCGCGCAGGCGGGGGGGGGGGGGGGGGGGGGAGGAGGCCACCGAGGGGCCGTTCGACGAAGAGAGAGAGAATGGGTCTCTGACTGAGGTTCTGTATCCCCAAGCTGATGCCGAGCTGCCAATGCGTCGACCTCTCTTGGGCCTTGGTCTGCTTGATTGCTAGGCAGATCAACGGACGGTGGAGAGGTCAGGTTAAATGGTCAGGAGAATGACGAGGCGGCAGCCCAAGCAATGCAGTGCAGCTTGGCCAAGATATGCACGTCGTCACGCAGATGTGTCGGAACGGGATGAAACAATGCTTGGGCGGAGGACAGCTTTTTTGGTTGAGAGGGACAACTCAGTCAAGGATGGACAGCGGGACGATGGATGACGGATGATGGATGGGCGGGCGGATTGGACGGCGGTGGATTATGGATATCGAGATGGATCCCCAACGCGAGCTGGGGGCCTGGGGCTGCTGGGCATGGGCATGGGCATTGGGCGGCCCAGCTGCTCTTTCCCTTCTCGTCCCGTCATCGCTCCTGCCGTGCTTCGATGCCTCTAAGCGCGCGCCTGCCTCACCAACGCTCGCACCAATGAACGTGTCGGGGCGCATCCTGCGAGTCCTGCGAGTCCTGCGAGTCCTGCGAGTCCTGCGAGTCCTGCGAGACGAATGTCCAACTGGGCGTGCCCGTCCCGCAGGAAATGGCGGCCCATCGCGGTGCGAGAAAAAGCGCACGGCATAGAGAATGGGCAGGGTGATGAGTGATGACCGATGGTCCATGGATCGGCACCTTCCAATGCTGGGGTTTTCTGGCCCTCCAGTTCACCCGGATGCCCCACTCTCCTCCTCTGCGTCTTTCCTCCTCTTGCCCTCCTTCCCCCTGTCCCTGCGCCCCCAATCACCAGCGTCGTCACAATTCACTCACGACTCGCGACTCGCGATTTCACGACTCCGAGTCACGAGTCACGACCCACGAACGGGGCGCCCCCTCCCAACCAACCCCAGCCCTACCAATCCGGGCGGCAGAAACATACATGTGCTTCGGCGCTTTAAAAACCGGCGCGTACAACGACCCCGATTTCTTGTGCATCGTTTTCTCGCCCCGTTATCAAGTTACTCAACTCTCAGCAAAGGCTTCGGAGGGAGAAACCAGGCAGCTCCTCCCTGCCGGAAGATCTTGGTCTATGATACCGCCTCATCGACACCCTGCACATATGTTGGCACATGCGTACATATGTACCCAATGCAATCCCATCCACAACCCTCGCACCACCTTACTCCCCCACTACCTCCCTGAGGAAGTTTCCAGAAAACCGACTACACTGCTCAAAGGCCTTGTCGAAACCGTCCCTGCCCCCGTAGTAAGGATCATTGACAACCTCCGGCTTCCCCCTGCCGCTAAATTCCCCAAACAGCATCACTCTGGCCTTGCCCCCCTTCTGCAGCGCCTTCAGGTCCGAGAGATTCGACCTGTCCATCGCAAACACGTAGTCAAAGGTTTCGAAATCGCTCGTCTTGATCTAAAGCACAAAAAAAAAAAGAACCGTTAGCGATTAGTCTTGGACTATTTCTTTTCCTTGGGTGTCTTTTCCCACAAACTCACCTGCCTTGCTCTATGCTCATAGTCCGTGATACCATTGTCCTGGAGGGTTGAAAGCGTCCTCGAGTCCGGCTCATCGCCAATGTGGTACGCACCTGCGGCAACAATAGCCAAAGTCAGTCTGCGCATTCAACAAGGCTGTCCTATGTTTCCTTGCCTGCAAATTCAATGGGGGGAGGGCTTCTGCCTCACCTGTCCCGCAGGAGTCTATCTTGCCAATCTTGCCTTTGTACTGCGGCTGCTGGGCAAGGCTCTGGAAGATGCCCTCTGCCATGGTTGATCGGCAGATGTTGCCTAGGCAGACGAACAAGACTGACACGGGCTCCGCCATCTTGCAGACGTGCGCAATGATTGTATGAACCGGCAAGGGACTTGTGAACGGCTACCTCCTCTCTCTCCTTCTCTCTTGCTCCCCGTTTCTCGGGATGGCCCGTCAGAAATTGACACAAGAACAGGATGGAGGGAGGACTTCACGTGATCCAGAGGCCGGGGCAGCTTTGGTGTTGTGGGCCACTAAACCAACTATCACTCTTGCCTGGTGAGGAGTGACTCTCGTTGTCATCAGCGTCGAGAGATGCTAGGCCACGGCGTGTCTTCATTCACACTTCATCAACGATGAACGTAATGTATGCTTGATCCATGGCCACTGTCTTCAAACGGCATCACACATAGGCTGCGCACAGTCTTTGATTACTTCGACTTGGTACATACAAAGTTTTCCTCCTATTTATCCTAATTTCCCACAATCGCCTCCCAATGGCTGGTAAAACAGAAACAGCAGTTTTTTGACTTTTGCCGTTCTCACATGGATATTCCCTTCCAAAAGTTCACTTCATATTCCCCTACCCAAAAAAAGGCACAAGAAGATGATAAAGAAGCAATGCGCATTGGCTAAAGACATGTGTTATACAGTAGGGATACAATGTCCGTGATCATGAAAAGAATGTCGTTGAGGTATGGGTGTAGTCGTTTGCGACGATGGACCCAGCCTGTCATGTACAATGAATAATACACGGGGCTTCAGTCAAGCACCAAGCGCCTGTCGCTGTCGTTCTCTCCGCAGCGTCTCCAGAACTCCTATCATGCCATTGTTGCGAATTCGCTCCAGAACCAGTCGCATGCCGTCACGGCTCTTGCCAAGCTGGTCGAGCGTCTTGGTGGAAGCGAGGCTCTCGATGCTCCGCTGCATGCCTTGAGTGCCCCAACCACCAATGATGCCAGAAATGAAACCACCCTCCTGCTGGGCCTGTCCAAGTTTTCCTCGAAGTTTTTCACCCAACCTCGACCGGAATATCACAGATGTCGTCACATCAGTCTGGCTCGTCATGTTCTCGGCCGGGAGCCTGAAGCTTTGCTGCTCAATCACGGACAGGACGCCGGTGAAATTGAGATTTCGGCTCTCAGTCTGCATCCATCCCTCCTTGATGTCGACAACACTTGTCTCCAAGATATACGAAGCCTTGTCGCCGCCACCTCCGCCAGTGACACTACTAGGTAGCAGCTTGAAAACTGCGCTTGGCAAGCGACTCTTCTTCAAATGGATTCTGGTGGTGTGAAGCCGCTGTGTCTCGGGATCGACATGAGTAGAAATCGTATCGGTGCTTAGAACGTGAGAGGCGAACGGATTGAGCTGCGGAGAGGAGTAGCGCAGGAAGTAGGCCAGGGTAACGGTGGGAAATGGGTGAGAGTACTGGTGGGCGGTGGTGTGAGTGAGAACCATTGTCACTGACGCGAATGATGGCGCTCGGAAAGTGACATGGACCGTCTTCTGTCGTCGTCGTTTCTTTTGTCGAGGTCAAGTCAAGTCTTGGCTGAGTGCGGCCCTCGAGCTCAATTAGGGATGGCAGAGCTGTTCATGAACCACAGCAGATTTCAGTACCTAGCGTGCGGCACCCTCGGACAAGCTGCGCGGAACGGTACAAGGTTAAAAGGAGGCAGAAGAGAAATGAAACCCCTCAATCAATCAGACTTGATGCAACCTTGAGCTGTACAAGAATCCGATGACGCCAGTTGATGGCAGAGGGTGGATGGGGGAGGTAAGAGAGGCAAGAGGGATGCCGAGGAGGCGAAATACCTACTAGTAGGTTACGGAGAAGCAGAAGCATCGAACGATGTTACCGGTGGCACAGGATGAGGCAGGCATTGGCAGACTGCTGATTGGTCGCCAAAGCGGGGAAATTTTGCAGAGGAGCGAGCTTGGCTTGCCTGCTTGGGGCGAATCGTCACGTGATGCGTTGTCCACGGCCACCCTCCGACCAATGGAGCGACTCCTGGCAAGGCACGCGAGTAGTTTATGTCGCATTCATGATGCCCATATCGCGCCACCAGTCCATGCCCAAAACCTCGCGCAAGCTCGCTTGGACGGGAGCGATCATTCCAAGAACCAGTCAAGTCATGCCACCTGCTCCAACAACAACCACCACCGTCTCCTTCGGGAATCCAATCCGCAGCCCGCACGGTGAAACCCGCCTTTGCAGCGCAATGTCGTCGAACGTGGACGCAAACGTGGGCCGAGTTTTGCGAAATACCGCATCTTGTCCGCAATCGTTTTTAATTTCCTCGCCACGACGCACAGGCTGGCCGTAGGCCGGCCGTAGTTTTGCTCGCTCCCACCCGCAGCCCGCACAGGACGACGTCGAAGCCGCGGCCCGGCAGCGCATGGGACATGTTTGTTCAAACTTCACCGTGTATGAGAAAAGCGAGAAAGGAACGGCCGTGGCCGGCTCCGGTTATCGGTGGCGCCCCGCCAAACCCGCCCCTAGGCACGCCGCACGACTCCATCCAACACAAAATCGCACATTCCTACGCACACACATGCAGGAAAACCGCAGCCACTCTGTTGGACTGCGCACCAAATAACCTCCTCGTCGGCCGCATCGCCCCTCCCCCCTAACTGGCTGATTGACGAGTGATTTTCCTTCTTCCTCGACCACAGCCCATGGAGTCATTCGTCATCCGAACGCCCTGCTCCAGCGCCAACATCGGCCCCGGCTTCGATGTCATTGGCCTCGCCCTGACCATCTATCTGGAGCTGCACGTCACCGTCGACCGCTCCAGGACCCCCTCCCAGGAGCCTCTCAACTGCAGAATCACCTACGAGGGCCAGGGCCAGGGCACCGCGGACATCAGCCTCGACCCCCAGAGCAATCTGATCACCAGGGTTGCGCTCTACGTGCTGCGATGCCACGACCAGCGCGCTTTTCCGGCCGAGACCCATGTCCACATCAAGAACCCTATACCCCTGGGACGAGGCCTGGGCAGCTCTGGCGCTGCGGTGGTGGCCGGGGTGATGCTGGGCAAGGAGGTTGGCGGGCTGAAGGAGTTGGACCTGGATCGGCTGTTTGACTATTGTCTCATGATTGGTGAGCTTCTTCTTTTCCTTCTCCCTCTTCTTCCTCCTCGGAAAAGTTTGGTGCTGATGTGAGCTCACAGAGAGACACCCCGACAATGTCGGCGCCGCTTTGTTCGGTGGCTTTGTCGGAACGTACCTCATGCCGTTGAACCCCGAGGATGCGGCCCGAATCGAGATTCCCCTGTCGGAAGTCTTGCCCTCGCCCGCCGGCGGTGTCGATACCGGCAAGAAACCTCCTTCGCCGCCAGTCGGCATCGGACACCACATCAAATTTCCCTGGGCAAAGGAGATCAAAGCCGTCGCCATCATTCCCGACTTTATTGTGCCCACAGCCTCGGCTCGCGCTGTGCTTCCAGACAAGTACCCACGTCCGGATGTGGTAAGAGTGTCCCAGCTTCAAAACAAGAAAGGGGAGGGAGAAGAGAAAGAAAGAGGACCACACACACGACAATCTATAAAACCTCTTATATACGAAGCTCGCTAATATTTTTCCCATGGTCGCAGACGTTCAATCTCCAGCGGATTGCTCTACTCCCCGTCGCACTCGGCCAGTCACCACCAGACCCGGAGCTTATCCACCTCGCCATGCAGGACAAGATCCACCAGCCGTACCGGCAGACGCTTATACCAGGCCTGACGGAAGTGGTCGAGTCCATGTCCCCCAAGACGCAGCCCGGCTTCCTGGGGGTGTGCCTCTCCGGCGCCGGCCCGACCATCCTCGCGCTCGCGACCAGCCACTTCGAAGAGATTGCCAACCAGATTATTGCCACGCTGCGCAAGTACAACGAGAAGAAGGATCTGGCCTGCGAGTGGTTAGTCTTGGAGCCTGCAGAGGGAACGCACGTCGTTCGGTAGCCCGGTGTTTGAGCACGGGGTTGGGGTCATCAAGAAGAAGAAAGCGGAGAGAGGGGGGGAGTGAGTCTTCGTAGGAAGCCTTACCTAGAAAAGGGGGAAAGGGGCCGCCGGCATTTCCCTCATCCCAAAAAATGCCTACGATTAAGAGTCTGGATCATGACTCCTTTGCCGTTGAGTGATCAACCGTGACGCTCAAATGGTGGCGTGTGTCACACAGGCAGTTGACGTTGTTTTGGTTCCCGGATTCGTCGAGACACCGCATATCGCTGCAAACCTACTACTAGATACCTACCTAGGTACCTACCTAGGTACCTACCTACCTGGTAGGCATCTGGTACCTTTCTATCACCACACCCAGGGGACCCGAAGCTGTCGTCATCGACTTTACGCACTCACCCCCGCTTTACGTTCCCTTGCTCGACGTTACCAACTCGGAACTTGGCTCCCAACCACCAGACAGTAAGCAGTACATTCAGAGACAACCACAGGCATTGCCCAACATCTCCATACCCGAAAGCTTCCCAAAAACGCTATACCTCATACCCAATTTCCTTTGCAACCGTCGTATCCATTTCTGTCCATCATCCACAAAGCCTGCCTCACCTTTCCAAAAAGGCCACCACACGCCCCAAGAAGAAAAAGAAGAATAAAGAATAATAAAAAAGAAAACCATGTCCTGCCCTCCTCCGCCAGGAATCTACGTCCCAGTCCCCACCTTCTTCGTCTCCAGCAAACAAGCATCATCAACAGCGGCAACAACCACGCACGACGCCGCCATCCCGCCCGTCGACCTATCCACCCAGGCCGCCCACGCAATCTACCTCGCCAAATCGGGTATAAGGGGGCTCGTCGTCTTCGGCAGCACCGGCGAATCCGTGCACATCCACCCGCGGGATCGGGGACCAGTCCTCCGGGGTGTGCGGGACGCGCTCGAGGGGGCGGGATTCCGGGACTACCCCCTCATTGCGGGCACGGGGACGCACAGCATCGAGGAGACGGTTGAGCAGCTCGTTGATGCCGAGGCGGCGGGATCGCAATGGGGCATGGTGCTTGCCCCGGGGTACAATGCTGCGGTGACGCGTCAGGAGGGTATCGCGAGGTGGTTTGCTGCGGTTGCTGATCGGAGTCCGATTCCAATCTTGGTGTGAGTCCTCTTCCCCCCCCCTTTTTTTTTTTCTCTCTGGTTCTCCCCGTGCGTGAAAAGAAGACGTACATTGAAGAGTACGGCGAATGCAAGGTATCACTTCCCCGGCGTGTCCAACATGGTCAAACTCACACCCTCCACGTTGGCCACCCTCGCGGCACACCCCAACATCGTGGGCTGCAAGCTCTCCCACGGCGATGTGTCGCAGCTGCTTCAGGTGGCGCTGAACCCGGCCGTCGACTCTGCCCGGTTCCGCGTCTTCACCGGCCTGGGACAGCAGCTCCTCCCCGTCGTGTCGGTCGGCTGCGCGGGTGCCATAGACGCCTCGGCGGGCTTTTTCCCCAAGGCGCTGGTCAGGCTGCTGGCGCTGGCGTCGGAGCAGCGGCCGTCGGAGGCGGAGGTCTCGGAGCGGCAGGCCTTGCAGTACAAGGTCAGCTGCATGGAGGAGGTTGTGGTCAAGCATGGGGTTGTGGGGGTCAAGGAGGCCATCAGCCGGCTGCGCGGGTTCGGGGACGTGGACGGCACGAGGCTGCCTCTGTATGGGGCCATGCCGGGGGAAGGGGAGTGGGAGAGCTGGGAGCGCGTTCTGAACGCCATGGAGGAGGTTGAAGGGACGCTTTGAGTGGACGGTGCCTTCTGGGAATACATCAAGACGTGAAAGCCGTTTCAGACCGTCCACAATCCGTGGTGTTTCTCATGACTTCATTCTGGGTCGGCGAGGTCACCGAGATGAAAGTATGACGCAGGTCGGGGAACATATCCCCGGGCCTAGTAGGTACTAGCAGGCACCTACTACTAGTAGAGGTACCTACCTAATAGTTACTAGTAGGAGGTTTTGTTGAGCTGAAGGACGGGGCCTCTGCTATTCTCCGTATCTCCATGTCGGACGCGCTTGCCGAATCAGGCAGCATCCGCCTTGGAACATGAGTGCCTACATGGTACTAGTGCAGGGCCTAGCAGTCGGCGCCTCGGCACGCAACGCATCAGCCACCCGCGAAGGGCTCAAGCGTCCCAACAACAAAACCATCATTGCATCCGCCTTCTCACGCGCCTGACTCCGGGGCCACGTTCGAGCCTTTTTCCTTTTTTTTCTCCCTTTGCCCTCGTCCTCCTCCGACGGGAGTCTTGAACGTGCGACATCACTCTGTCGCGCGCGCCACACGACACCGGCATAAAGGCGACGATACGGGCTGACAAGCACCATTATGGCTTCGGCTTCTAGCAAAGTCGGTGGCCTCGCCGTCGCGGTCCGCGTCATTGTGCCCGTTGTCATCGGATCGGCCGGCTATGCCGCCTACAAGGTCAACTGGACGCGGGCGATACACGCCTTCTTGACCGGACCGGGCCGCACGTCGCGCATCCTGCTGCTGCTGTTTGTGGTGTTTAATTGGAAGAACCTGCCATTTGCGTGGACCGTGAGTCACTTGCTTCGTGGCCCCCCCCCAGCTCTCTCTCTCTCTCTTTGCGGCAGAGCCCAACAAGCTAACCGGTGAACCATTCTCCCCACGGGAAAAGTACCGAGTCTTCTACGCCATCTTGTACCACAACATGCTCCGCAAATCACCAGCCCTCACCCCTCGCGCGCTCTTCAAGCCCATGATCTCGGAGACGCGCGCGCCGCTCCTCGAGATCGACTACAACCTCCACAAGTCCAACTCGACGTACTTCACCGACCTGGACATTGCGCGGACCCATCTCGTCTCGTACCTCACTCGGCCCGCGATGCGCCACCTCACGTACAATGCCAAGACCGGCCTCGTGCTCGACCCCAAGACCAACAAGCCCGCCCGGGGACCGATGGGCATCATGCTCGGCTCGGTGGCATGCAGCTTCAAGCGCGAGATTCGCGCCTATCGCGCCTACGAGCTCTGGACCAAAGTCCTCGCCTGGGACCGCAAGTGGTTGTACATGGTGACGCATTTCGTGCCCAAGGGCGCGGCCAAGCCAACCGAGTGGCTGGACCCGCGGTTCGGGCGGGTGCGCACGAGAAGCGGCAAGGACGCCTCGGGCGGCTGGGAGAGGAAGATGCACGCCACGGCGGTGAGCAAGTACGTCTTCAAGCTGGGGCGGTTGACGGTCCATCCTGCCATCGTCTTGGAGGACTCTGGCCTGCTGCCCGAACGACCGGGTGGTTGGAGGAGCGGCGAGAATCAGCTCGGTGACGAGGCAGTCGACTTGGCCGACGTGAACCTGTCGCTGGAGGGGGAGTGGGATTGGAGGCGGGTGGAGGCGCAGAGGCGGAAGGGCATGCAGTTCGCCGAGCATTTCCAGGCACTGGACGAGACGTCCGAGTTGTTTGATGGGGGCACATTCGGGGCGTTGGCCAAGATGGGGCCTTGTTGAGGACGGCGCTTTGCCATGGTATTTGTTTGCTGGGGTGGTTTGCGAGTCCTCTTCACGAACAGACGCCATGTATACATGAATACAAAGGGTATGGACCAGAGCAAGAATAAAGAAACACAACCGTCTTGAGACATGTACACGGATCCGGCTTCCCCAAATTCGTCCTCTCACAGGTACACCGTCGCCACCGCAACGGCCACGACTCCCATCCACCCCGTCACCAGGGCCACGGCCGACGGTGCACGACTCGGCGTCAAGTCGGCACTCTTGATGACCGTCCCAGCAGCAGCTGGCAAGGACTCGCACACGTGTAACATGACTGCCCCGGTGGCTATATGTTGTGCAAAGCGGCCATTCCCCTGTCTGTTAGTGTTTTATGAAAAGGAGAAGAAAGAAAAAGAAAAAAAGAAAGGGGAATGAGAGAGAGAGAGAGAGAGAGAGAGAGAGAGAGAGAGAGAGAGAGAGAGAGAGAGAGAGAGAGAGAGAAAGAAAGAAAGAAAACCGAGAGAGAGGGAAAGAGGAAGAGAGGAAGAGAGACGTGGGGAAGAAAAGAGGCTGCGATACGTACCTGTCATGTTCTCCAGACTGCAGCCCGCCTTGACCAGACACGGCGGCACCGTCCTGACAATAGACTCTATGTTGTCGCAGTGGCAGAGCAGGTCGTCGGGCAGGCAGCCATGCGCGAGAACCCCGTCCGCCAGACAGGACAAGGAGCACTCTGGGAGCGCACCCGCCAGGTCGGTGAGCGAGAGGGCGTTTGTGGCCGCGGGCGCGAGCAGGAGCAGCGCAGAGAGGGCGCAGAGGAGGACCATGTCCATGGGTGTGGTGTCGACGATTTTTTTTATTTTTTTTTTTTTTTTTTTTCTTCTTTTCTTCCTTTTCCTTTTCCTTTCTTTCTTTCCTTTTAACAAGACGTGATTTTAGAGTAAAGAGATGAAAGCAAAACCGATGATTGCGTTGCAAGGCCGACACGCACGCCGACCCTGGCCATGCCTTTGTTTTAAGGGGGGGAAGTGGGTGTGCCGACGGGTTACTCCGTGATGAGAAAAAAAAATGTTCAGACGACACTCCACATCCTTGTTTTAGGGGGGCTTTTATTTTTTCAGGCAATTCCCAGAGTGAAGATGGGAATGGATATGCGAACAAAGTCCTGGCTGCATTTTCTCAAACGCGGATGCCAGCGTTATACACGCTGCACGTGCTGCGTGATTTCATCCACCCCTCGGGACCAACCTGCCCTCCCTCTTTTTTTCCTTTCTTTTTTTTTATTTTTTTTTTTTATTTTGGCATCGTCCCCTTCTTGAGCGACGGATGACCGCAGCAGCAGCAGCAGGGCTCACTTCCCAACAACGCCCAGCCACTCCCCCACCAAGCCCTCATAATCCGCCGGCCCATACGGCTCGAGCGCCTCCCTCGCCCACGACCCCTTCCGCCAGGCGCCGAGGCCCAGATCCGCCAGCAGCAGGTCCACGTAGGGGAGCGAGTCCAGCGCCAGGTCCGGCACCTCGGCGCCGTACCTGCCGCACGGGTAGCGCCACCGGGCGAACTGGGTGTGGAGCATCACCTCCCGCGTCAGGTCGTGGCCCGGCGGTGAGGGCGGCGGCCCGCGGGTGAGCTTGCCGTCGAAGAAGGCGGATATCCAGAGGGCCTGGGCGGTGGCGACGAGGGAGGTGCTGACGGTGGAGAGGTTGCCCGCGTAGGCCAGGTTGCGGCGGGAGAGGTGCGCGGCGTCGGCGGGGACGATGAAGCGGTAGTTGCGGGGGGGGGAGGGGCCGGGCCGGGTGTCGTCTGCGGCGGCGGCGGCGGCGGGATCGCTGCTGTCGCTGCTGCTGTTGTTGTTGTTGTTGTTGTTGTTGTTGTTGTTGAAGCAGAACTGGTCCCGCAGCATCGGGAAGCTGGCCAGGATCGAGGCGTCGGCCTCGGACGCCAGCCTCTGCATCTCGCTGGCGGAGCGGCCGCCGAGGCAGGACGGGTCGGCGTCGGCATCGGCTTCGGCTTCCACGCCGAGGAACCGCAGCGGACACTGCCTCCTCCAGCCCGTGGCGCAGACCAGGGCGTCGACCCCGTCGAGGAGCGTCCCGTCCGAGAGGCAGACGTCGCGGCCACGCAGACGCGCCACGTCGGCCACGTGGACGGAGATGTTGCCGCCCCGGACAAGACGGTGCAGGTCGCGCGGGTAGTTGTGGACGGCCAGCGCGCTGCCGGTCCAGAAGATGCTCCGCCAGGGCTCCAGGCCGCGCAGGGCGTCATGGCGGCGGTAGCCGTGCG
>SRQA01000960.1:0-14216 GCA_018360365.1 Claviceps citrina | reverse complement strand
CCCCCCCCCCCCCCCCCCCCTACCCCTTTCCCTCTCTACTTTATTTGTTTGATGCCTCTTCGCATCCTGGACAAGAGACGTACAGATAACTCAGATAGTCCACGTCGCGGCCTCCCAGCTTCACGACGCACTTGATGGCGCCTCTGCGCGCGCAGGGCTTGTCCGTGCCGGGAATGTGGCCCACGGCGTTTGCTGCGGACTGGATGCTGGCGGTCACGTAGTTGTTGACCATGCCGCTGGTCGGGCCGGTCTATCGAGGCAAAATATATATATCAGTCCTCTACCTAGTACCGAATCATCCACCTAATACCCGAGTACCTACTGCCTAGTAGGTAGGTATCTACTATCTGCCTACTAGGTAGCAGTAGGCCTGATGGTCGTGTTCAAACATACCGAGAAGCACAGGATCAGCCACGCCCAGAGAGCCTTCTTGGTGCTCAACGGCGCGGCTGCCTCGTCCGGTTCTTCTGGCGGCGACGCGAATCCATTGTCAACGGCTCGCTCCGTGACGAGGGTCGCTTTCCCGTCCACGTCGACGTACGGCCTCGACGACGAGGTCCTGCGGACTCGGTCTCTCATTCTGTGCGATGAGCGGTCTGGATCCTGGCTTGCGGGGCGGTCGCAGGACATGGGAGATGGGAGATGGGAGATGGGAGATGGGAGATGGGAGATGGGAAGCGGGATGGGTTAATTAATGGTGAAGGGTTGCGGCTAGATGTCCAAATCCTGGGGGTTTGGGGTGTTATTCATATGTATTTACTACTCTGAACGCCATTACATTATGTTATCAACAGTCCATGTCAAAAAAAAGGAAAAAGGAAAGCAGCCCGACTTTTCACAGGTGTTTTTTTTTTTTTTTTTTTTTTTTTTTTTTTTTTTTTTTTTTTCTCGTAGCTCCGTGGGATGAAAGTGACAAGGCGCGCACCGTTTCGGGAAAAGCCACCAACTTGATTGAGCAAGTTTCCGTTTGGCAACCCTCCGCCTTAGCGCCGGGACCTAAACACGAAGTGGCGCAGAACGGGCCGTGCGACGCAAATTCCTCCGCTCCCAGCAAGGATCAGAATAAAGAAGAAGCGTTGGCAGGCGCCGGCAGGAATGGCCCAATGGCCCATGCCGCGCGCAATTCGCAGGGCTGCCTACCTACTACCTGCATAGTAGGTAGGTGTTCTAGTCTAGGGTCCGGGGCATGTTTCTTGCTTGACAGCTGCTGACGGTCCGACAGTCTGACGTGACGGTCTGACGGCCTGATGGTCCGACGCACCTGTAAACTTGCTCATTCTCGCGCAGATGAGAGCCACGGCAGGAACATGTTGGTCTGCTCTGCTGCGGACTCTGGCCCAGGGAAGGTGCCACGACGGCATCCTCCTGGTGGCAACGCCGAGGCCGTCGTTGGGTGGGTTCGCAGTTTCCTCAGTTTTCCATTTCAATGCGTGCTGACACGATCCTGTTCCCCCCCCCCCCCCCCCCATTTTGAGGTCTTGGCTCTGGAGTCGGGCGTGTCGCGTCGAGGTGCGTTATGCTGACCCCCGTTGATAGAGACTTTTGCTTGCCTTTTCGGCTTGCCGCTCGTGTGTTTCCAGTTAAGCCGACGTTCTATTCTCACCTGGGTGACGGGCACTCCTGTTTGCAGGCTGTCCTGCTTTCCCTTGCCATAAATTGGTTGCCGAGCTTCATGCAAAGCCCAGTCATGCAAAGCCCACACATATATGAGAATTGTTTCTGAGCAACTCTCGAGTTCAATGCCCCAGTCCCTCCTTCAGGGGCACTGCTATACGCCATGATGGACCAGAGTCGAGCGCAGGTTGATTCTCAGTCCGCAATCAAAAACAGTTCTGCATCGTCCACCCGTTCCTCCCAACCTCCCCAGGGCACGGACGGAACAAAAGAACATGCGTCCGCATCGGCTTCGTCGTCGGCCTCATCGGATGCCATCCACGCGGACACGGAGCAGCAACAACCTCGGCCACCATACTGCGCATTGTCTCCGTCCCGCCGCCGCTTCGTCCTCGTCCTCGTCACACTCGCTGGACTGGTCGGGCCTCTCTCCGGAGCAATCTACCTGCCCGTGCTCCCTCTTCTGGAACGAGAATTCAATGCTGGAAGCACGAGCATCAATGCCACCGTCTCCGTATTCATGGTCACCTTTGCCATTGCCGTAAGAACAGACACGCTGCCTCCGTGCTTCTTTTGCACCATGCTCGACCTTGGACTCTGACAATCTCGACAGCCGCTGTTTTGGGCGAGCTTCGCAGACCACGGGGGCCGGCGGCCCCTGTATGTGATTTCGTTGTCCATATTCATTCTGTCGAATGTGCTTTTGGCGGCCCTGCCCAAGAACTTTGGCAGCCTGATGTTTCTTAGGATCGTGCATGCCTTTGGCTCGGCGGCGGTGGTGTCGATGGGCGCGGGGACCGTGGCCGATGTGAGTCTCCATGCGCCGGGTTTTCTGCGACGAGAGTCGAACTTTGGTTGAATGGGCAACAGACAGTTAATGTGTTACCAGATTACCGAACCCAAGAACCGGGCAAGTGCCATGTCCATATTCCTCCTTGGACCACAGTGCGGACCTGTGTTTGGGCCCATCCTGGGCTCTGCTTTGGGCGGCCAGCTTGGATGGAGATGGATTCCTGGATTTCTAGGTTTGTTTGCCCAGCAGCGGCCGTCATGTAACTGATGACTGACAAGAGCCCGTCCAGCCATTAGTTGTTTCGTCCTGTGGATCGTCATCATCTTCATGCTCCCCGAGACATTGCGATACCGTGTCGGCAACGGCAAGACTGTCCAGGAAAGGGGCTGGATTCTGCTGCCCCCCAAACTCACGTCGGTGCTGGCGCCCGAGGCTGATCGCGGGCCGAAGCCCCCTAAACCAACATTGAGGGGGTACT
Organism: Claviceps citrina; assembly: GCA_018360365.1. Taxonomy (NCBI): domain Eukaryota; kingdom Fungi; phylum Ascomycota; class Sordariomycetes; order Hypocreales; family Clavicipitaceae; genus Claviceps; species Claviceps citrina. The sequence continues at coordinate 11,331 of SRQA01000960.1, read as the reverse complement.
GGAAGCTCTTCTCCTACCCTCCCATCGGCATAGTGTCCGTCAATACTGCCATGTTGTACTCCACCTACTTCGCCATGGTGGTTGCCCTGCCTCACGCTCTCGAAGACGTCTACCATTGGTCTACCACGGAAATCGGTCTCGGCTACCTGGCCGTCGGCGTCGCCCTCATGATTGGTTCCCTCATCGGCGGCAGATTGAGCGACTGGCGCCGCTCGAGGAGAGCAGCAGCAGCTCCCGACGGATGCGTGGAGCCGGAGAGCCGACTGTTTGACCAGATATGGGGGGTTATCATCTGCGTGGCCGGGACCATCATGTACGGATGGTTCGTCCACCATTCCCTGCATGTCTCTTCCGTCATCATAGCCACATTCCTCGGTGAGTACAATGTTTGCCTCTGCCAAATGCTGGACAATTCTTCCGACTTACACGCTGCCGCACAGCTGGCTTTGGCATGAGCTGGGTCTTTGTCGCCACAACGGCCTTCCTGGGAGAGTGCGTCCCGCTGCAGGCGGCCGGTGCGTTTGCCCTCGGCAACATGCTTCGCAATCCTGGCGCGGCCATAGCGGCGGTCGTGTATCCTGCACTGGTGAGGAGGATGGGCCCGGGTTGGTTCTTCACGGGCTTTGCTGCGCTTGACTTTGTGGTCGTGGGGGGGTCAGTCATAGGTGAGTGTTTTCAAAGTCTTTCTTTCCTTTTTCCCTTCCTTCCTTCCTCCCTTGATTTTTTTCTTTCTTTCTTTCTTTTTTTTTTTTTTTTGTTTCTTGTGGAAAAAGTTTGCGTTTCCATGCTGACCAGTCCATGTACTTGCTCCTCCAGTCCTGCGAATATACGGACCGCACTGGCGGAAAAAGAAGGCTGCTGCCAATGCGGCCAAGTAGTGGCTTATACATGGAAACAAAACTGCGTGTAATTTACGGCTGTTGATGTGTAATGCGTGATGAATGGGCACGACAGGTGGGCATCTAGAATGGAGAAAATACAAGGTCGGAGAGGTAGATTACGTGATTTTTTTTCCGTGCGCGACTTGAAGAGTCTTGACGTGCGTCTACCGGAATTCCTCATACATGTCATGTGTCTCGAACTAGGAAATCTGACCTGATGCCGCCCTGCTGCTCCCCTGTTGGACCGCTCCATTGGCCTTTCCGCAGAGATGCTGATGAAGGCGAGGGATCTGCATCTGCGTCTGCAAGAAACGACAAATGTCCATCCTCAGATGATTCAGTATCTGCGGCGCCCGCAGTAGCCACACTCTGCGTCACAGGCCGTGTAGTCGTCCGGAGCGGCGGATCCGTCGTCAGAGCCCCCCCCCCCGTCGCTTGCATCCCCGTCCGTGTCCTCGGCATCGGCATCGGCACCTCCAGGCCCAGGCACCGACCCGCCGTGTCTCTGCCGGCCGAGCCAAGATTCCCATCTCGGGAGGGTGTGCCGGGACAGCACCTGCGGCAGGCCCGGCTCCTGGGCCCTGATCTGGATGCTCCCGGCTCCGTGCTGATAAGTCACCTCAATTCGACGGCCGCTCCGGTGTGCCCGTCTGGCCATGTCGACAACCTGCCGCAGCAGGGTGATGAACCTCTTCACGGTGGGCGCCTCTCGCGCCTCCCACTCCCGCAGGTCGCCCCGGACGTCCAGTACCCGGATGTGGGTGAAGGTGCCGCTGTGGTGGTACGCCAGCATCAGGTTCGGGATCTGCCGGAGCCAGAGACGCGGTAATTGGGTCGCCAGGGTGGCGTCCTGCTCGGGAAGACGCCTGATGGAGCGGGTCTTGAGCTCAAAGATGGATGTCTGGGGCACGAAGTCTCCGGAGAGGGAGACGCTCAGTCCGGGCTCGCTGACATGGATGGCTTGGGATGCGTCGTCGTCGTCGTCGTCGTCGTCTGGTGAGGGGAGACCGTCCGTCGATGTGGACGCCCCCCCGCCTGTCTTCTTCGCCTGCGCGGTGGTGGACGGACTCGCGGCTTCGTCGGTGGTCGGAAGGTACCCATCCCCCTCGAACAAGCACAAGACGGCGAGTCCGCCGAGCCGATAGCTCACGATGCGCTGATGGGAGCACGACCCGCGCACGTCGGTATCCCACGTCGTGTACGCGGCCGGAAAGGTGTGCCCGTACCCGTGAACGTCGGGGATCGTCTCGCGCGGGGACCTCTCCCGACGGACGAGATGGACGGTCGAGCCGACGACCTCGACGAGGATGCGAAAGGACGAGGCCGTTCCGCGGACAAAACGAAGCAGGTTTCCGAGAGTGGTCGCGCAGCCGAACACGTCAGGGGCTGGGGGCGATGCCGTCTCTCCGGCATCTGCGCCGGCGACGTTCAGGACGGATTGTACGGCCGGTTCCAGGGGGTGCGTGGGATAGGCCGCCGCGTTGCGGTCGCGATAGTACGTGCCGCTGTCTTCGGTCAGTTGTTCCGGCGTGGCCGGCGGGGTCCATCGTGGAGGCATGCCTGGTTGTTTGAGTCAGAGATTCTCCTCTTCATCGACACTTTACAGGAGAAGGAAGGATCATTCGCTTGTCTCGTACCAGGGACCACGATGGAAGCCTCTGGCTTGTCCAGCCAGTTGTACGACGATACCGTCTCGCAGCCGGTGATGCGCATGTCCTCCTCTTCCAAGTCTGCCGCGGGGAGGTCGAGTGCCGAGATTTCGCGGAGCAACTCGCCATACGGGACAGACCGCCACGCTGGAGCACAAGACCGAGATGCCGTCGTGCTTGAATGGGACGGCGTGGAGGCAGGAGAAGGATGCCATGCAGAGCGGCCACGACTGCTGCTGAAGGCGGAAGAGGACATGTTGTCGAACTCGAGGGACGGGGAACTCTCCATGGGCGGTGATGAGGTTGCGATCAGCGTTGGTGCATTCGATTAGATGCATATTGGCATAATATATTTGAAGTCGAAATCCGAGTCGATGGAGTCAGCCATACCTGTGACTGACGAGCCGAGATTCATCGGCTCTGCCCGTTTGCGCGTTCTGCGTCTGCGGCATGGCGAATATCAAACCTGGCCAGCAACGATGGGTTCACAAGAGACACAGCAAACGACTCGGATTCATGGTGGCTGGCAACTGGGGAACTGAATCTGCCTCCTTGTTGCTCTATCTTGTACCGCATTTCGACCATATAGGCCGACCCTCGCCGTCCATGTTTTTGCCCCGAGGCCGCAAGGTTCGCCTCGCCCAATCTCATACTCCTTACTCTTGCACTCGAGTCGAGTCCCTTTTCGCTGGCTTTGTCAATCATGGCCGACAGCAAAGCCGACCATCTTCGGACCGCCCGACTGCAGAAAACGTTCTGGGGTTTCCTTCACGGCAGACGCCCCATCGAGACGGAACACGACGGCAAGCTGTTTCTCGAGTCCGTCTGCGCGCAGGAGTCTCCATCGATCTGCGTGGAGCAGATTGTAGCAAGTCCCCGTGGTCTGGACAGTGTTCAGCGGGCGGTCCGGGTCAATACCAGTGACCGTTTCATCTCCCTGCACGTAATTCCATTTCTGAATCATGTGTCCCACTCAGACGTCAAGTCCCTGTGTGGGGGGACCTTTCTGGAAGAGATCGTGTCCGCCGTCGTTGAGCCACCCACGGTCTGGAAGGCGATGCTCCAGCTTTGCCGGCAGAACGGCTTTCTGAATGGGCAGCCTGACGCCGTGTCCTTTGCCCGGCTTTGCGTCGAGGTAGTCAGCAGCTCCAGCGGTACGTTGGCTGCTGCCTCGAGCGACATCGTCGCCGGGTGGGATCAGCTTGCGTTTGTCAAGCATCCCAATCGCGCCGTCCGAGAGGCTGGGCATCGGATTCAAAAAATCATCCACCTCAAATCGGCCGGCCGTTCCGACTTGGCTGAGCTCAACGGTCCGGGAGGAAGACACGACAATGACTTGTCGGACTTCCGACAAATCTCCGTGTTCCCAACCTCGGACGAGTTCGCCTCCTCACAGCGGTCATTCTATCGACCAGCGTTGGAGGTGGCGAGATGGGCCCCAGAAGAAAGATGTCGGATTCACCTCGATAACCAGTTCCGACTTCTCCGGGAAGACATGCTCTCCGAGCTCCGAGAAGACGTTCAGACTGCTCTCGGAAAGGGGAAGTCCCGTCGCCGCGTGCAAAAGCTGGGCAATCTCTTCCCGGTGGGAATCGAGTCCGGCGATGAGAACAGAGGACGCATCTGCTCCCTGATGGTGAGTGTCGGCTCTGGGCTCGAGCTTCTCCGGCACAAGACGCCTGAGCAGCGCAGGAGATACCTCGGGGACAATTTCAGCTTCCTCAAGCATCAATCCTTTGGTGCCCTCTACGTTCGGGATGAAGTCATCGGTTTCGCCTACATTTTTCGCGACCTTGACAGGCTCATTCGAGATCCGCCTGTCGTCGAACTCGAGTTCACGACGTCGGATGAGCTTGGCAGAGCTCTGGGGGCCATGGACACCACGGCCGAGATCGGTTTCGTGCTTGTCGACACTCCTGTATTTGCATATGAGCCTGTACTCGAGAGACTGAAGTGTATCCACGAGCTACCGTTGGATGCGGAGCTCCTGAACCTCTATCCAGACACAGGCTCGGCCCCAGCCGACTCAGAGTTTGTCCCCAGCCCGGATATCCGAGCCGTGATCGAGGCATGCAGGAAGGGTTGCAGAAAGTCCTCGTCTCTTCAAGTGGGAGATTGCACGTACAATGTGGACGATTCGCAGCGCCATGCCCTTGCCAATGCTCTCGAAAGATCCGTCTCCGTCACCGTAGGTCCGCCCGGTAAGTCGACCGAAGAGAAAAGCAGCGTCACAATGCCCGACGAGTTTCCAGGTCGTCGTCTCACGTACGTTTTCGTTGACCAGTGACTGTGCTAACGTAATGTCCTTCACCCAAGGTACCGGCAAGTCCTTCTTGGGAGCTCTTGCTGTCAAAGTTCTCCTCTCAAGCAACCAGTCTTCGCGTATTCTTGTGCTTTCCTATACAAATCACGCCCTTGACCAATTCTTGGGAGAACTGATAGCCATGGGGATCGACCCCGAAATCATGACCCGCCTGGGATCAAGGGCGTCAGCTAGCATGGCTCCCCTTGCCATCGAATCCCAACTCCGAAACGCTCGGACTCCCAGAGATGGGCGGATAATTCATGACCAGCGGCTGAGCCGACTGAAGCATGAGCGGCTTGGCCAACTAAAGCATGAGATGAACGACTTGAGGCAATCCATTGATTCTGCATTCAAGGTCTTGTCAGCACGGCCCACGTTGAAAGACGTGCTGGATTATCTGGAGTTTTCCTTTCAAGAGCAAGACCAATTGTTCTTCAACGCCTTCACGGTACCGTCAGCGGAGGATGACTTCATATCCGCCAGCAGACGGTGTCGAGATCTGCACGCAGAGTATCTCATTGATCGATGGGTGAATGGAAAGGGTCCAGGTGCTCTCGACAAGTATGTGAGTCCGGATTGTGCTTCGGTTTGGAGCATGCCTCGAGCCACCAGACAAACGTACAGCGAAAAATGGTTCTCGTCCATCCGGGAAGAGCAGAGAGACTGCCTCATGTCCAAGATCAAGGAGTCCAACGCCTTGCAGATGGAGATCAATCACCTGTTCAACGATGCCAGATGCGCCTTTGTCAGCACCAAACAAGTCATTGGTTGCACAACCACGGCTGCCGCCAAGTACCCAGGACTGATCAAGGCTGCCGACCCTGACTGTGTGCTAGTCGAGGAAGCTGGCGAGATCCTGGAGGCACACATTTTGACGGCTCTGACCTCGGGCGTGAAGCAGCTGATTCTCATTGGCGACCACAAGCAGTTGCGGCCAAAGTGCAAGAACTATGCACTGAGTGTTGAGAAGGGCGATGGGTATGATCTCAACCGATCCTTGTTCGAGAGGCTGATTCTGCATCAGTGTCCTCATACTGTGTTGCATAACCAGCATCGCATGGATCCCTCCATTTCTCAACTGGTCAGGTCATTGACGTATCCCGACCTCTTGGATGACGTGGAGACATTCGACAGACCTTTGACCCGGGGCCTGACGTCAAAGGTCATGTTCGTCAACCATGGACATCCCGAGGGCTCAGCCTACCGGCTTCAGGATCCCCAGAACGGAGAGCGAGACAATAGTAAGCATAACCAGTTTGAAGCTCGCATGGTACTGCAGACTGTAAAGTACCTTGGCCAGCAGGGTTACAAGACGAAGGATATCGTGGTCTTGACCCCTTATCTGGGTCAGCTGCGACTGCTGCGGGACATGTTGGGTCAAGACAATGATCCGTTGCTGAGTGATCTCGACTCAAACGAGCTTGTTCGGGCAGGCCTGCTTACTGATGCTGCCGCCAAAGTCGGAAAGGGCCAGATTCGGTTGTCCACCATCGGTATGTTTGTCTTTTCTCAGCAGACAACAGAGCTCCGCAGCATACTGACATGATCTATCTCTCCAGACAACTACCAGGGAGAAGAGAGCGACATCGTCATTGCGTCGCTGACGCGCAGCAACGAAAGGGGAGAGATTGGTTTCATGAGAGCCCCGGGGCGGTTAAATGTCCTTCTTTCCAGAGCTCGAAACTGCCTCATCATGTATGGCAACATGGACACATTCATGGGGTCCGCCCAGGGCAAGGAGTGTTGGCTTCCGTTCTTCGAACTGCTGAAGAAGAAGGGCTTCCTGCGAGACGGCCTTGCGGTCAGGTGTGAGCAGCATCCCGAGCGAAAGGCTCTGCTCAGGAGTCCCGAAGAGTTCGACTTCAAATGTCCGGACGGCGGGTGCTCCGAGCGTTGCAACGCCACTCTCGAGTGCGGACAACACAGTTGTGCGCGTCGATGTCACCGTGTCGCAGATCACAGCAAGACACGCTGCTCGGAGTTGTTGCAAAAGACTTGCGCAAGACAGCACGAGTACGAAGTCGAGTGTAGTGCGCAGCACGACGGCTGCCCGGCGTGTCGAAAGGAGGAAGAGGATATTCGTCGACGAGCCATGAGAGACTTTGAGCTCGAGAAAGCTCGGCTCAGTCGACAACAAGAGTATCAAAAAGAGTTGCAGGCGATCCAGGATGAGCTTTCGCATCAACGGCGACTCCTCAAAGATGAGCGGGACAGAACCGAGGAGGAACAAACTCTGCGACAGCACCGTGCCGATCTCGCGGGATTGAAAGAAACCGTCAAGAGATTGGATGCAATGAAGAAGGCTGAAGAGAAGAGGGCACAGAAGCAAGCGGCGAGCAACAAACCGAAACCTGAAGAGGATTACATTGAGCCCGGGAGTGCGCGAGACGAGTGGGAGAAGATGAAACGGGAAGAGCTTGCCAGTAGTGACGTCCTGGACAAGCTCATGGAAATGATTGGGCTGGAGGGTGTCAAGAGTCAATTTTTGGAGGTCAAGACAACTGTCGATACAGCTGTGCGGCAAGGCATCTCGACAAGAAGCCAGCGTTTCGGCTGCAGTCTTTTGGGGAACCCAGGAACAGGCGAGTTTAAGCCCATGCGGCGAGTCTGAAACACTGCTCCAGAATGGAATCCACTCAAACTGACTCATGACTCGGAACAGGCAAGACGACGGTTGCGAGGCTGTATGCGAAATTCCTGACATCAGTGGGGGTGCTGGCTGGGAGCCGCTTCGAGGAGACGTCGGGCTCCAAACTTGCCAACATGGGAGTTGCCGGATGCCAGCAACTGATTGACAATATCCTAGAGGCGGGCGGGGGTGTTGTGTTCATTGACGAGGCATACCAGCTCTCGTCGGGTAACAGCGGCGGTGGCAAGGCGGTCCTGGACTTCCTCCTCGCCGAGGTGGAAAACCTGACGGGCAAGATCTGCTTCATACTCGCCGGCTACGCGAGGCAGATGGAGTCCTTCTTCAACCACAACCCCGGATTTCCCAGTCGATTCCCGCTCGAGATGAAGTTTGAAGACTACACAGACGACGAGCTGCTTCGCATTCTGGAGCGCCAAATTGACGCCAGGTTCGATGGACGGATGAAGGTGGAGGATGGCCCCAGGGGCCTGTACTGCCGGGTCTTCGCACGCCGCTTGGGCCGGGCTCGCGGGACCGAAGGCTTTGGCAACGCGAGGGCTGTCGAGAACAGACTGGCGGCCATTCTGGGCCGACAGGGCCGACGGCTGAGGCTGCAGCGGCGGGCGAAGGGCAAGCCAGATGATTTTCTGTTGACCAAGGAGGACTTGGTCGGGCCCGAGCCCTCTCTTGCGCTGGGGCATTGCCAAGCATGGGCCGCGCTGCAAGATCTGATCGGACTGGGCGCGGTCAAGGAATCCGTCAGGGTCTTGGTGGACAGCATCCAGGCGAATTACCACAGGGAGCTCAACGAAGAGCCCATCATTGAGTACAATCTGAACCGTGTATTCGTCGGCAACCCGGGCACGGGAAAGACAACAGTGGCCAAGCTGTACGGCCAGATCCTCGTTGATCTGGGTCTCTTGTCGAACGGCGAGGTCATTGTCAAGAACCCGTCCGACTTTGTGGGCAGCGCGCTCGGACAGTCTGAGCAGCAGACCAAGGCGATTCTGGCCGCGACGGCAGGAAAGGTGCTCGTCATTGACGAAGCATACGGTCTGTATGGCGGCGGCGGCGGCGGCGGCGGCGGCGGCGGCGGCTACAGTTCAGATCCGTACAAGGCCGCCGTGGTCGATACCATTGTTTCCACGGTGCACAGCGCGCCCGGGGATGACCGATGTGTCTTGCTGCTTGGGTACTTTGACCAGATGGAGGAAATGTTCCGAAAGGTCAATCCCGGTCTGAGCAGGCGATTTCCCCCAAGTGCGGCCTTTGTCTTTGACGACTTTGACCAGAGCCAGCTCGCCGAGATTCTCTCCCTCAAGCTCAAACAGCAGGGGTTTGGCATCACCAAGACGGCAGAGCAAGTGGCACTCGACATGCTGAACCGGGCGCGCAATCGGCCCAATTTTGGCAACGCCGGCGAGGTAGATGTACTGCTCAACGAGGCCAAGAGTCGCCATCAGAGTCGGCTCACGGCTCGTGCGACGAAACGCGTCTCCGTGCTGGAGGCCGTCGACTTTGATCAAGACCACGACCGCCTCCAGAGCTCCGGCACGACCAACGTTGCGGAGCTCTTTGCGGGTACGGTTGGCTGTCAAGGCATTGTCGAAACCCTGACGGGCTACCAGCAGACGGTGCGAGCCATGGTATCGATGGGCATGGACCCCAAGGAGACGATCCCCTTCACGTTCCTGTTTCGCGGACCGCCCGGAACGGGCAAGTCGACGACGGCGCGCAAGATGGGCAAAGTATTCTACGACATGGGCTTTCTCTCGAGCGCCCAGGTGTTGGACTGCTCGGCCACGGAGCTGATTGGGTCCTATGTCGGGCACACGGGGCCCAAAGTGCAGCAGATGCTGGACAGGGCCCTCGGGCAGGTGCTGCTCGTGGATGAGGCCTACAGGCTGGCGGAGGGAGTGTTCGGCAAAGAAGCCCTGGACGAACTCGTGGATGCCATCACGAAGCCCAGGTACAGGAAGCGGCTGATCATCATCCTTGCCGGCTACGTGGATGACATGAACCGTCTGCTGAGCGTGAATCCGGGCCTCACGAGTCGTTTCCCAGAAGTGATGGACTTTCGCGGTCTCACGGCTGGGGAATGTTTCGACTTGCTCGCCTTGAAACTGTCAGGCAAGGGGACGCTGCTCAAGCAGGGAGGCAAGGGTGGTGTGTTGGATGCCTGCTGTTTGCAGAGCCCGTCCGAGGGATTCCGACGTGAGGTCGACGACTATTTTGACACCTTGTCCAGGCAGTCCGGATGGGCGAACGCACGAGACGTCGAGACCCTGGCAGAGTCCATGTTCCAGACCGCGATCAAGTCTCTTGCTCCGGGTGCAGGCCCACGGGCCGTTGTCATCACGGAGATGACGGTCAGGGACGAGCTCGACAAGATGGTCAAGGAGAGGGGCGGCAGGGCGAGCAATCCGGCTTCTTCATCATCCGGGCTGCTGCTCGGCACGTTGAACGGCGGCAGCAGCATCATGGGCCTCGCAGCAGGGGACAAGCAGTCATCACCGCCGAGAATAGACCATCATGTGCATCGGGCCATTCCCCCAACAGCACACCAAACGGCGACCATGATGATGGAGAACATTGTCCATGCCGAGCACGATGACGATGAAGAAGATGGCGGTGGTGGTGGCGAGAATGGACAAGCGGCTCCCCCCCACCAGCTGGCCATTCGACGAGACGAAGGCGTCAGCGACGAGGTCTGGCACCAGCTGCAGCGGGATGCCGAGGCCGAGATCCGGCGAGCAAAGGAGCACGAGGCGAAGAAGAAGCGCGCAAGGGACACCACCATGGCAGACGAGGCGCTGAGGCGAAAGATTGTGGAGGAGCTGGTGGAGGAGGAGGAGCGGCTGAGGAGGGAGGAGGAGGCGAGGAGGAGGCTGGAGATGCAGGGCCGGTGTCCGGTGGGGTACGCGTGGATTCGGCAGGAGGGGGGGTGGCGCTGTGCGGGGGGAGGGCACTTTGTTCCCGAGGAAGGAGATGGGGGATGCTGTCGTGAGTTGTGAGTCATGAGTTGTGACTTGTGACTTGTGAGTCGTGACTTTGCGAGGGACTTGAAAGACACGTGGCCGGCTGTCTTGGGAGTTGTTGTGCTGGGCTGGTGCAAAAGACGCTAAAATACTGCTGTCGTCGAAAACCAGGCGCCATTGGTGCGAACTTTTGTTGCTTTCTTTCTTTTCTTTTCTATTTTTTTTTTTTTTTTTTTTTTAGGGGGTGAGAGAGCAGGATGCTGCTATCATGTATCAAATAGGTATTTCTTGGGGGTGGGTTGGCAGCCGCGGGCCCCCAGATAAGAACTACAGTAACTATGAGCTACAGTAGCATATTCTGTATGTGAAAAGGAAAACAAAAAGGAAACAAGACAAGGGTGTTGAGCTTGTTTTTTTTTCTTTTTCTTCCTCAGTGCGAGTTATGATTACATACTCCCTTCCCCCCTTTTCCACCGTCCCCTTCCCTACCAACCTTGCCGGAGGAACAAGAGGGGGGCGGGAAGCACTCGTCTCTAAATACGCCTTTCTTCCGTCTGCGCGAGCTACGCTGGTGGCGTCGCGCACGAGTTTGGCTTGTTGGTCGAGGTCCACCCATTGGGGGGCTCGGGACTCTCCATCTCGGCCAGCTGCGTCATCTCGGGCCTGAACGGACTGGGCGACGAGGTCGGGGCCGAGGGCGAGACGGGCGTGTACGTGCCCAGTTCCTCGACGTGGGGGCGCTTGTGCTCGGCCCAGGCGGGCGTGGGGCTGCTCGGCCCGTACGACGAGATGTACGACTCGGTGCGTCCGCCGTGGTAGCTGCTGTCGTGCGGGTTGTGGCCGTGGCCGTAGCCGTAGCCGTACTGCGGCGGGGGGAAGCCGGCGGAGG
>SRQA01000096.1:0-39111 GCA_018360365.1 Claviceps citrina | reverse complement strand
GCAAGGGAGCAGGGGAGTCTCTATCTTTAAAGTATTTCATCGGCCGGGGGGGGGGGGTATCTTATTAAATTGGTTAGGATCGAATTATAAGATTGGGGTTATAGGGTCTGAAGCTAAGGGAAGCCGGGCTTGCAGAGGGGTTCATAATCAAGGTTAGAAGGTCTAAAGCCTAGGGAAGCAGGGCTTGCAAAGGGGTTCGTAATCAAGGTTAGTAAGGGGTCTAAAGCCGAGGGAAACCGGGCTTACAAAGGGTCTTTTAATGTGATCAAGGTCGGAAGGTCTGAAGCCTAGGGAAACAGGGCTTGCAGGGGGTCTTTCAATGTGATTAAGGTTGTGAGGGGTCTAAAGCCAAGGGAAACCAGGCTTGCAGAGGGTCTTATGATCGTGAGGTCTAAAGCCTAGGGAAGCAGGGCTTGCAAAGGGATCTTCTTAAGGTTCTTAATAAGGGTATAAAACAGCTATCTTATAGGCAGGCTTAAAGGATTAAGCTAACCCATAATAATGGAATTGCTTAAGTATAAAGCGGCTATCTTATAGACAAACTTAATAAATAAGCTAGTCCATAATAACAGAATTGCCTTAGCACAAAGCGGCTATCTTATAGGCAGGCCTAGAGGACTAGGCTAACCTATAATAGCAGAATTAGCTCTTCTGTATTAATCCTTATAGATTTGTAGTCTTTTTCATAACCTGCGTGAATTACCACGCGGCTAATTAACCAGACTACTAATTAGTGTTAGATTAAACAGGTTAATTAAAGTGACATCTAGTCATAGGTATTGCGTACGCAACAAGGGGTACCGGTCAGGTTTAATAGTTCTTAGTTCTTTTATCTATCTAGTGAGGCAGCCCGCAATCCCCCTTTATAGGGGGGGTTGTGGGCTGCAAAGGTTGTGCGCAGGGGGTCATGTGATTGGTCACATGCTCGCTTGCGTTGCCGGCGGGCCGCAGCGTGGCCCGCCCGTCGGTGCCGCGGGCGGCACGGAATAATCTTGACCCGTGATGTGAGGGATTATTCCGACAATAAGTTAGGTAGTAGCCTTAAATTTATTAGAGTTTTGCTATTATAATTTAGCTATCTTAATAGTGTATTAGTAAGGTTACTTTTACCTAGTTTATATTTAATAATAAAGTTAAAAGGTAATAAGAATATATATTATTATACTTGCTTACTATTTAGCTTTAGTAGCCTTATAAAAGTCTAAAGGTTATAGTAGTTTAATAGGACTTTAACTAAATTCTTTACCTTTTTAATATAGTATTACTAGTGTTTAAATAACTTAACTATTATAAAAAGCTTTTAGTTAGTAGTACTATAATTTCTTTTTATATTTATAAACTTTCTTAACTAGAATGCTATAGGGTAGTATTGCTTATTATTATTTAGCTATAAGATAATACTAGCTATTATAAAGACTAAAGCATTTATTTTAATCTAAACCTACTTATTAGGGTTATAGTAATAAAGAAAAGGGGCCTCCTAGAAGGTAGCTTTTAGCTATATAAATACTATCTTTTTAGCTAGTCTAAATTAAAAGGTGCCCTTTTATATACTATTTTAGCTGCCTTTTATAAGTATATTTAAAGGTATTATAATACTAGAGTATTAGTATATAAAGCATTAGTAAAAAGTATAGAATTTAAGGAATACTTATATATCCTAGAAGCTCTTTAGCTCTTACTAATCTTATATAGTCTTAACCCTTTTAGGGTCTATTAAAATACTAGTAGTTAATAGGATAAACTCTAGGAATTTTACTAAGTTTTAGTAGAAGGTATACTTAGAAGGTTTTATATATAGCTTTACCTCTTTTATATATTTAAGGACTTATTTAATATGTTTTATATATACTTCTTAGGTTTTAAAGAAAATAAGAATATTATTTAAATACACTATATAAATAGTGTCTATTAGTTTATAAAGAGCTTAGTAAATATAATTTTAGAATATAACTAGGGTATTAGTAAGGCTAAATAGTATAATAAGGTATTTAAAGTGTTTATAGTAGGTTTAGAAAGTAATCTTTTACTTATTACTAGCTTTTATTTAGATTTAGTAATAGGTATCTTTAATATTAATTTTAGAAAAGTATTTAGTACCTTAGTAATAGTTAAGGATCTCTAAAATAAAAGGTAAAGTATAGTAATTCTTAAGTATAATTTTATTAATTCCCTAGTAGTTTATATAAAGTTAGAGTATTTTATTTTTCTTTAAGATAAAAATAATTAGCGCGCTTATAAGGCTTTTTAAAGGTTTTATACACCCTTTTACTAGGTTATTTTAAATATAGTCCTAGAGCTTCTTAAGTTTTGCCTATAAGAGGGGGTATATAGAATTATATAAAGGTATAGTATTTAGGAGGAGGTTAATAATATAGTTTATTTCCTTTTAAAATAGTAATAGTCTAGCCTTATTAGAGGCAAATATATCCTAAAACTCCTAGAGTTTATTTAGGATAGTATTAGCACTACTAAAGGTATTAGTAACTTCTTTATTTTTAAGGGGAATAAAGCTATTAAGGGATTTTATAGTAAATACTATTACTTCTTATTATAATTTCTTAGTAAAATAGTAAGGGATTAAAATCTTTAACTTATCTTAACTAAGCTTAAATTACTACTCTTAACTATATAAAAATAAGTGTACTTATTCTTTTATAAGGGTATATATTCTAATTAATATAAGACTTCCCTTAGGTTTTAGGTTTTTATTAATAGTAATATAGTTAATAGTAAGGTCTATCTCTTAACCTCTTAAGTTTTTTAGGGTAAGTAGTATATAATATACCTTATATTAAGGTATTATAAGATTTCTTATAGCCTTAAGGAGAGGGGCTATTACTTAGGCTTTTTATAGTTAGTATTATTATATAAACTTAATACTTATAATATTAATATTAGAGTAATTATCTAGATTTATAAATATTTTAATAGTGTTTTACCCCTTTATAAATACTAGAACATAAAATCTATATCCTATAAGTATCTAGGTATTAGTAGCAGAGGTTAGGGTATTTACCTTTACTACTAGTAGTTTTCCTAGTCTTTTACTAGCTTATTATAGTAGTAAGTAATATAGCTATTATTATTATAATTATAATAGTAGCGGTTATCTAGTTAATTTAGCTTATTATAAACCTTATCTTTATTAGGCTTTATAGCAAGGCTCTTATTAGAAGCTTACTATTATAGGTATTTTAATTAATAGTTTTATTATTATCCCTTTTACTAGTTATAATCCTAGAAATTAGTAGCTTTTTGCTTATTCTTAAAAAATAGCATTACCTCCTAGAATTATTATATAACTATTATAACTTTCTTATAAGTCTTACTAGTAATAAAAGTATATAGATTTATATAGTTTTATAGTTTAGGCTATAGTTTTATAAAGAAGGTAAGAGCCTAGGACTTTTTACTTACTTTTTTAAGGTAATTCTTTAGGGAATTAAGGTAAATACTAAAGTCTATAGGGCTTTGCTAGTCTTATTAGTATACTTTCTTAAGCTATAAGGTAATTTAGGCGTTATAATTTATAGAATCTTAGAGTAGTATAAAAGTTTACTCCTAGAAGCTACCCTAGTTATTAGTAAAGTAATCCTGCTCCTTTATAGTCTTTTTGCTAATAAATTAGTTTTATTTTACCTTATAAACTTAGTTTATATTACTAAGGGCAAAGAGGATTTTCTAGTAATTATATTAATACTTACGTTTTGCTTTATTAAAAGTATAGTTTAGGTTATTAATTTAGATTTTATATTTCTATAGGTTAGTAAGGTAAGTAAGCTTTATAATATTCTTAACTTTAACTTCTCCTCTTTTACTATTAAAGGAATTATTATAGTATTACTAGTATTTAAGTAGGTTTTTATATATATTAAGTTACTAAAGTAATTCTTTTTCCTATTCTTAAAGTTATTTAAGAATCTTAAGATAGGTAATTTACTTATAAATAGCCTGCTTAGTAGTCTTAAGGTCTTAGCTTATAAATAACTTTATTAAAGTAAGGCTAGACCTATTATATAATACTAGAGGTAGCGTTTTAGAAGGTGCTAGATATATATTATCCCTTAATTTAGTTATAGATCTTATTATAAGTATTATTTCTACTACTAGGTAGCTAGGGTTAAAGCTTAAGAATTATAAGAGATGTTATAGCTAAGCAGTAGTAAAAAGGTATATATTATATTATAAAAGAACTTAAGCTTACTAAGCAAGAATAGTGCGCGTATATATTACTAGATATACTAGCCGCGTGCGCAAGCCCTAGGCATTAGCTAGGGATTCTCCGTGACATTACTAGGCAATCCGGCGTGGGCCTGTCTTGTGGGGCCGCACCTCACAAAACCCTTTGTCTTGTAAGTTAGACTATAATACTAGCGTTAAAGATATAAAAGCTTCTTAAGCTTTATATTTTTTATCTAAGTTTATTAGTATAAAGTTAAAATAATTAAGCTTTAGACTACCTTTAACTAAGAAAGAAATAATTACTATTAGTATAGTTTTTAGCTTATAATACTTAGAGAAAGCTATAGCCCTTAAAAAGTAAGTATATAATATAATTACTAAGAGAGTAATACTTATAAGTAGCTTTTTAAAATACTTAGAGAATACTATAGCCCTTAAAGAGTAAGTATATAGTATAATTACTAAGAGAGTAATACTTATAAGTAGCTCTTTAAAATAATTTAAGATATTATTAGAGTTAAAAATACTAATCCTACTTAATAGCCTTATTGTTACGTGTTGGTTCCTTCACGCATAAAGGGGAAATCCACTAGTTAGGTAGGACTTCGTTATAAAGGTTATAAGGGGTATTATACCTTACATAAGAGTTATAATAAGTGCTAACATCTACGTGGTGTATATGTATATATAATTAATAGTTCCCTCTATAGATTTAGCTAATGTCCCCTTCTTATATAGTAAACATTTATATAATTATAGAGGTCCTATTTTAAACTATAATAAGTCCTAGGGTTATAGGAAAAGATAGCTAGTCCCTAGCTAAAAGTAATAAAAGAAAGAAAGAAAAGATAAAAAGGAAAAGCAAGATAAAAGAGTGTAATCTAAAGCAAAATATATAGACTTTAGTGCATAAACTAATAGAAACTACTTTCCTTATGTCCTTATAATTATCCTATATTCCTTTGCCTTATACTATATATAAACTAGTTATTATTTATTTTTATATTACTATTACTAGTGCCCTTATTATTACTTTCCTTGCTATTATAGTTATCTAAGCGCTAGGAGATGTTTTTATAGAAAGTATTAGAGTCTAGAAGGGAAAGCAAAGGATCCTTACTTCTTATTATATAGGATATATCCTTAATAATACTACTTTAGATTAAGCCTTATAGTAAGAATTATTTATAGACTTCCTACTCTTAGTAGCTTTTTATAATATTTAAGGCATAGATATTTAAATCCTTAATAAGGTAGTAAGTCTATATATATTAGGGTAAGTTGTAAATAGCCTTTATAATTATAGTGTAAATTTCTTAGTAGTATAAGTTTTTAGGATTTTACTAGTAAGGTAGATACTAATTCTTATTATAAAAGTTTAGACTAGTAAGAGTCCTAGTAATAAAGCTAAGGCATTCTTTAAGTTCCCTAACCTTATTATAAATTTCTTCCTATACTATACTTCTAATTAACTAATAGTTTGCATAGCCTTATATAAAGACTAAGTTTTTTATAGTAATCTCTTAAGAGTATATAAGGAGATATAGTCCTTTTATTATAGTAATAAACTTAGCTAGTAAAGTAAAGAAATTAAGGAGCTTTTACTTAATACTAGTAGTAGGAGCAGGGTAATACTAATTATTACTAATCTTGCTATTATAAAGGCTACTTACTATATATCCCTAAAGGTATTAGTATATAGACAAGATCTTAAGGTAGTAGTAGATATCTTTTAGTAGCTATATAAGGGCGTTAGCGCTAAGCTTTACTAAGTATCTATAGAGCTTATATAAAGTTAATGCTAGAATAGCCTGCCTTACATTAGGGGAAAGCTTTATATATCTTATAATATTATAGTGTAGTTAGTAAACCTAATATAGTAAGAAGTAGTATTAAATATTACCTTTAATTAGGTTAGATTATCTCTTTAAATAACTTAGCTTAAAGATAGTTACTAGAAAACACTAGCAGAGGGGGTTATTTACAAGGAAACTACCGCTATAGGCAATAAGGTTAGCGTTACTATACTTTTATAAGAGATTAAAAGTTATATTACATGCTATAGCTATTAATATCCTATATTCTATAGTTTGCTTAGCTAGAATAGTTCTATAGCTTCTTATAGTTTTATTAGGATTCTTAAGATTATTAGGAATTATAAGCGCTATTATAAGGTCCGCAGCAAGGTCCCTTATATAATATTCGTGTTATTAGGTCTTAATAAGGCTAATAGTAATGCTTAAGGGTATTATTAATAGAAGGAAAAACAAGGCCTATAGACAGAGGGTTAGCAGACTAGCTAAATAGTAGTAGCATTATTAAAATAAGAGAAAAGTAAGTTTTTAGTTTTCCTTACTTATTAGGTAGCTTCCTATAGTCTGTTAGTTATATTATAAGGTTCTTGTTACCTTACGGGAGGGAAGATATAACTTTATAGTTTACGTAAGGTAATTATATTTATGTAAGATTATGTATTTTTAAGAGGAAAATCCTACTAAGATAACCTATACTTAGACTACTAAAGTATATAGTCCTATGCCTATAACCTCTATTCCCTATTAAGTGTGTGTTTGTCTTAAAAGAAGCTATATCTAGCAAAATAGCAAAATAATCTAGTAGTTTTTAGCAAGTAAAATAGAAAATAATATAAACGAAAATGCGTATGTTAGAAGGGGTTGTGTAATATAGTAAAATTAGTTAGGCTCCTTATAGTAAAAAAATTTTTTAAAAGAAAAAATAAGAAAGAAAAAATAAGCTATTATAACGCAAGATATCCTGCCTAGTGTAGCTAGAAACCACTGCCTATAGTTAAGTTTTGCTAATTAAAGGAGAGTATTAAGGCTACTACCCTTAGGAGTTATAGGAGTTTGCTTCTAGGGTATAATTAGTAGTATAGTCTAGGGTATAGTAGGTAATAATAAGTTATTATTATACTTCTGCTTTTTATTACTAGGTCCTATAGCTTTAGTGCTCTTAGGCATGTTAATTATAGTAAAGCTAGTATTTTAGGAAACAGGGCTATTACTAATAAATATAGGTTAGG
Organism: Claviceps citrina; assembly: GCA_018360365.1. Taxonomy (NCBI): domain Eukaryota; kingdom Fungi; phylum Ascomycota; class Sordariomycetes; order Hypocreales; family Clavicipitaceae; genus Claviceps; species Claviceps citrina. Next base: position 31,883 of record SRQA01000096.1, on the reverse strand, counting down.
CGCGGGTGCTAGCCTTATACTAGTAGCTACTAGTATCTGCGCGCATGCAAATAATATTATTTTAGCAGAGGTTAATACTAGTGTAAAGGCTAGTAATATCCTTACTAATACTATCTAAGTATATAGTAGTTAAGGATCTATAAAGCTTAAGGTTATAAAGGCACTAGTTTATAGTAATAATACTAGAGTCTGCGGCCTGTCTAAAGGCGTTAAGTCTTTTATTTACTAATAGTGTTTTCTTGCCTTTTTTAGCGTTATAAATTAGGCTAAGGTTATAAATAGCTATAGAGTAAGTAGTAGTAATAGTTTTAAAGCTATTTACTATAGTATATAACTCCTTTATAGCGTGTTCTAGCTTAATAATATATTATAGTATAGTAGTATTTATAAATATATTTATAGGCTAGGGGGCTAGGGCGTAAGGAGCTATAAAATAAGCTAGTTTATTAGCTATAGGGTTAGAGATCTCTACTATAGAAGATTAGTAGAGGAAAGTAAGGTATCCCTTAAGCATGCTATTTAGTGCTTTATATATTATATATACAATTAGTAATAATTACCTTATAGGCGGGGAGCTAGGAGATTTAGTAGTAGTTGCTATAAGTGCCCCTCTTATAGAAGATAAATACTATAGATTTAAGCTTTTCTCTTATAGTCTAGATAATAGGCACTTTAGACTGCCCCTTATAGGCTCTAGGGGTCTTTACTACCTTATAGATTTTAATATAATAAGTAATAACTTAGATATATAAGATATAAAGGGTATTTCCCTTAGTAATAGTAAAGCTATCTTTACTAATTATAGCGCTAGCTATACTAAACTCCTTGCTATATATATAGAGAATATTAGGAAGTCCCTAAGGCTTCTTATTATAGTGTTTAGTATTAGTGTATTACTAAAGGGTATATACCCCTAGTTTGCTTATAAAGAGAAGAATACTATTTCCTCCTATAGCTATACTTATAATATAGGAATTACTATTTATATAGCTAAACTAAGCAAAGTACTACGCTAGGTCTTATGCCTTAAGGGTGCTAGTAACCTTAATAGTAGTAACTTAGATATAGTATTAGTGCTAGCGGGAAGGTAAAAGCTTCTTATACTAGGGGGTTTTAGGCTAGCTGCTAGCTATAGTAGGTTTGCTACTATTATAGCTATTTATAGCAGTGCCTCTAACATAGGTCTTAATATTAGTTTTAGGGTTAATAATAGTAATATTACTATTATTAGTAATGCTATTAATAATAGCGGGTTTCTTTATAGCGGGAGGCTTGCTAATATTATTATCTGCCTTATTACTAGTGTAGTTAGAGTTATTATTATCCTACTTACTAAGTCCCTCCTTAATAGTATTAAGGAATTTATTATTTATAGAACTAGGGGGGTAGATAATAATATTATTATCTGCTATAGTAAGGGGGTTAGTTATAAAATAAGCTTAGGTAGTTATAAAGTTAAAAGGCTTTATTTCCTATACTTTATAAATATACTAAATAAATTCGTAAGGAAGGCTTTAGTATAGCTAGGGGCTATAGATAACTTCTTTATAGTTTCTAGGGATAAAATTAGGTTTTATGTTATAAATAGCTTTCTAGAACTTTGTTTATATAGTAAGCTACTGCTAGGGGTAATTAGGTAGGAGGAAGAAGTGCGTGGTGCCTTATAGGAGATATATATCTTAAAAAGCAAAGGTTTTATTATTTAGGTTAGGGGTAGTAAATATATAAAGTGTAAATTTAGTACTAGAAAAAACAATATAAAATAATAGTATATATAGGCAAAGAAAAGAGTTAATTTAATATATTAATAATAAAAGAAAAAGGGAAGGAATTAGTAGGGGCTAAAGGGGGAAAAAGGGATATAGATACCCTTACTAAGTAGCGAAAAAGTAAGTTAAAAGTAAGTTTTTAGGAGTATAGAAAATAGCGTAAAGACTGTGATTTTCTGCTAGTAAAAGCTTCTTATATATGCCTTTATAGTGTAAGGCGTAACTAGCTAGCCCTATAGGTTAGTTAGCTAGAGGGCTTTGTAAGATTCCTCTTATAATGCTCCTTATTCTAGTTAATAGGGTGTTTTGTAAGGTATTTGTTAACTATTTCCTTAGTATTAACGTGTATCTTAGGTTCTAGAATCTACTAATTATCCTTTATAGAATATTCTTTCTAATAAATAAGGAAGTTAATATAAGGCTTTTAGTTCCTTATGCAAAAGAAGTAGATATAATAACTTATAATCCTTTTAATTTCCTAATAGTCTGCCTTACTTATTTTTATTAGATTAACTAGAGGAGGCAGGGGTTTGTTCCTATTAAAGGGGTCTGTCCCTTAACGCGGCTTCTAGAGATAAGCAGCTAATACTACTAGGTAAACCCTTAAACTAGGTAAGAATTTTAGCTAATATAAAAGGGGAGATACTTTCTTAAGAACTTTATATAGTCTAGCTTACTAGGGAGACTACTTTTTCTTTAGTTTTCCTAGTAGTTTATATCTAGAGTAAAGTCTAAGGTAAACTATATCCCTAATATTAATATCCACTAGTTTGTAGCAAGAGTTATATCTAATCTTAGCGAGGGCTATAGCTATAGTAATAGCAAGCTTAGCTTCTTTTTAATATAGCTTATAGAGTATAGTAAGGTTTATGTTCTCTAGGTCTAAAATAACTTTATTTAGATTAGTAAGGAGGTCTATAATAGTAAGTAGCTTATGGCTAAGTACTAATTTATTTAGTAAGTAATTAATAGTAGTGGCTATAGTATTATTAAGGTAATACTATAGTGTAGGCACTACTAAGATTTATAGAACGTTTAGGTTTGTAGCTATATAGTATTATATAGTAATAATTACTATCTAGTTCTTGTGTTTAGCTACTTTATTTATCTGCAGGTAATATGCAGTAAATATAAGAAATTTAATACTAAGTTTATAAAAGAGTGTGGTCTAGATTTTAGATATAAATTTCGGGTCCTAGTTACTAATAATTTCTCTAGGCAATCCCTAGTTAGCTATATATAAACCCTTAAGGAGAAGTCCTGCCTAGTTATTAGTAGAGTACCTCTTATTCCTAGGGATAAGGATTATCTTCTTACTAAAGAGATAGTTAACTAGGCAAAAGAAGTTATAAGTATTAAATTTATTAACTTACTATATTATATTAGTTAAGCTAACTTCTAGTATATTTATAATAAAATCTAGGGAAATAGTATAATAGGGAACTAGCTTTGTTTATAAGGAGTGTAATTCCCTTAGGGCCTTAAAGCAAAGAACTATATTCTTATAACATATATTATAGTATATAATATAGGTTTAGATTTAGCTGCTTATTTATAAGAAATAGACTATAAAGAGTTCTTCTACTATTTATCCTACACTAAAATAGTAGTGTTTATTATGTGTTAAGTGGAGGATTATCTTAATGTAGCTTTATAGGATATAGAGTCTGCGGGTGCTTTCTAGTAAGTAAAAATAAAGCAGCCTATTATCCTTAAGATCCTACCTAAAAAGGGGGATCTTAGGCTAATTCCTATTAGCTTTCTGCTAATATTCTTAGTATAATATAATAAAATTAATAATTTAGCTAAATTTTGTATTATATATATACCCCGCTATAATTAAATTTTTTATCTTGTTATTTATAATTATAGTTATAGCGTGCTTCTCTTTAAAGTAAATGTAAGTATTAAGTTTATTAAATTAGCTATAGTCTGTAGCTTCTTAGTAGCTAATATTAATAGGTAGCCTAAAGAGTGTGTTAGGGACTATGTTTAAAGTGCTAGGAATGTAGAATATATAAAGCTTAAATTATAATAAATAATTTGTAACCTTAGCTAACTTAAGGTTAGCCTTATTAAGGTTTATAGTAGTAAGTAATATATATATAATAATTCCCTTTACTAGTAAGTAATTTATAATAATATTTACTAGCTATAAGTTTAACTAAGCTATTTTCTATAGTTTCCGCATTCCCTAGGTAATTATAGCGACCTCTGCCTTAGTAGAGCTATATTGCCTTTTTACTACTAAAGTTAGCCTAGAAAGGAAAAGAATTAAGCAAAGCTTATTACTACTAATATCCTTGCCTAGGATACTTTTGCTATCCTAGTTAGTAGTAAGTTAGAAAGCGTATAAGCTAAAACCCTCCTTATATGTATTAACCTTAAAGAAAAGAGGTTATTTAGGGTTATAGTGCTATAAGAGAACCTTTATGTATAGTAGGCTATAAATAGCTTTAAAAAACATTATCTCCTGCTTAGTTAGTGTAAAAGTTACCTACTAAGCTGCACGCTTTTATGCTTATTTTAAGGCTCCTACTAGGAGCTTATTCTTCTTATAAAGTTTGCGGAGAATTATAGTTTTCTTATCCTAAAGGGGTCTTATATAGATATTAAACTATAGGATGCTTGCTTAGAGGAATCTAGCTATACTAATAAAGGTTTCTAGCATTAAAAGTATAGTTAGTATTTAGAGATTCTTAAAGGCTTTAATATAGTTACTTATATTAGTAATTCTATTAGTATTTATAATAAATCCTAGTAGCTAGATAGAGGAATACCTAATAAATAACTTTTTAGCTATAATATATAAGCAACTCTATTCTAGGATCTTAAACATAATTTTAAGGTGTTCTAGGTGTTCCTCTAGCATGTTAAAGAAAATAGTAATATTATTAATATATATATAAATAAAGGCGTAATGCTTACGGAATAACTTATTTATAAAACGCTAGGCATACACGGGCGAGTTCTTGTATCCCTATATTATAATATAAGATATCTTAATTCCCTACTTAGATAAAATAGCTATTTTATTCTGGTAGTCTTTCTAGATAGGGAGCTAGTTAAAGAAGCTAAATACATTAAGGAGGGTAATCTAAGCTTTTCTATAAGCATCCCCTATAATATTACCCTAATTAGGAAGGGGATATATATTAGGAATAGTAATGCTATTTACTAGTCTTATATTAATTACTATATAACCTTTAAGTTCCTTTCTAGTATTATACTATACTACAAAGCTAGGGTAGGGGCATAGAGCTTTCTCTCCTATACTAAGGTAAAATACCTTACTAGCCTTATGCTTCTTATTAAAGATTTTGCTAAACTTCTTAAAGTCTTTATAGCTAAGGTTATAGACTCTAGAGGGCTTAAGCTAGTTTTACTAATTATTAACAAAATTAATGCGTATATAGTCTTTCTTTAGCATTGTTATGGACTGGCCCTATTGCTACTGCTAATAGGCGTCGGAATGCTATTAAAAGACATAAAGAGAAAGGAAGGAAAGGTAACATAAAAACCCTATTATACCCCCTTTATACCCTTACTACAAATACCCCCCTATTATTATACATAAGTCCTACGCGCAAGGTAAGGTGCGCATAACTACTAATACGCACCTATATTAGCCCTATATTAGGCAAAGCCTAATACTATTATATAGCCTTCTGCCCTAGGCAGTAGCTATGCTACGCAGACGCCGCTTGCATAAAAGTATTAGGTTAGTAAGAAAAAGCTATAGGCAAGTAAATTAAAAAACAAAACATCCTTATTATATTAAACGCTGCTAGGGGAGGTAAGCTAGCCTAGCTAGGATAGGCACTAAACTAGTAAGTTAAGGAGATAGTCTAGGAATAGGTAGCAAACTAAGATAAAGGGATATAGAACTAAATAGAATTATAAACCCTACTAGGCAGCGCAAATAAGTAATATAATAAATATAATAAGTGTAGTGTAGGTATAACACACTATACTAAATAGCTAGCATAAAAGCAAGACATAGGCTATTAATAGTTACTAGTAGTTAGACTATATTTAAGTAACCTGCCTAATATTAGTACCTAGTTAGAGTAAGGCGCCTGTATTAGGCGTAAGAAGTAAGCTATTAATAGCTAGCATAGCTAGCTAGTATTATAAGAACCTATAGTTATTATTATTCGCGCGTAATACCTAAACTAAATAATACTACATTAGACGCCTATTAAAGGTATAAAAACCTTATCTTATCTGCCCCTAAAGTCCTGCTAACTATTCTCCTTTATTCCCCCTATTATAAAGAGTTTTTATTTTATTACTTATTACCTCCTTATAGACTTATTATTATGCCTAAGCCTACTTTATATTACTAAATCCTATGCTTAGTTACTTACTATATTATAGCTACTCTAAGGCCTACTACTACTATAGTACCCGCTACTACTATACTACCTAGGCTATACCTAGGCACTATTTCCCTTATATAGCTTTTAGAATATTAGTAAGTAGCCCCTGCCTACCCTAGTTACTTATATATACCTATAGCTACTATAGCCTCCCCTAAGCGCGCTACACTAGCCCCTATAACTACCTCTTAGCATATAAGGTAATGTCCTACCCTTATACTAGCACTAGGCGCAGGCCTTAGGTAAGTTTATTATAGAAGGAGACTTTAATAAGGAGGGTAATACTATACCTATAACTATTAACCTACCCTATATTTAGTATATCCTTATTGCTATCTAATTAGGCAAACTAAACTATAAGCGTAATCCTTATAGAAAGTTATATAAGAGCTACTAAAAGAGCCGCTAGAAATGCGTATAGGACATGCGTACACTAGCGGCTAATCCCTATATTAAGCATATTATACACGCCCTAATGTAAGCTATAGCTAGGGGCTATACTATTATTATACTAAAGGTATATTACAAGGGAACCTAGCAGATCTAGATAGCTACTGTCTTAATACCTAAATTCTATGCCCTAGGTAATAGATTTACTAACTTATACTACTACACTAAGTACACCCTAGTTACTATCTAGACTATTTATAATGCCCTTGCTACTACTATACCTACTAATAACATGCCTATTATAAGGAGTGCTATGCCTATACTACCTAGTAATATAGCTACTAACCTATTCCTTATATTCCCTAGCGCCCTTATTTAGGGCGCTATATAGCTACTAGTCTAACCTCTTGCTTAGCTTAAAAGCATACTATTTACATAGGGGAAGTAGAATGCCTAGGCTATAGCTAGCTACTAGTAGTATATTACACAGTCCTTTAGGGCTATGTAAAGGGCTATAAAGGAGTAAATAGTAATACTATAAAGTATTATATAGCTACTATAGTAATCCTATAGGCCTAGCTTATAAGTAAAGGAATTACTAAATACTTCTTAATACCTCTAATATACCTTATAAAGGCATATACTAAAGAGCTATTAACACTACTAAGAGAGAGATAAGAGGGATATATAGGTAATCTTAATAGTGCTATCCTAGATATAGTATAATACCCCCTCCCCTAACCCTTATAATAATAAGCTACCCCTAGAGTTACTTAGTAACTAATATAGGGTTTACTAAGGTAGGGAAGGAAGAAAGGTAGGTAGGAAAGAGGGGGAAGGAGACTAATTAGGGGTAAGTTAGGCCCTAAGTAGTAAATATATATAGCTTTATAAGAGAACCCTATTTAAAAACCTACTAGGGACTATTATTATACTATATACTACTTTATTCTACCTTATAGTCTACTAAGGCCTATATATTTACTAGGTTCTTAAGCAGCTCCTATATTAGCATTAAGTGTCCTACCTATTTAATAAGGATATTCTAATAGTGCTTACAGCCCCGTGCGTTATAAGCTGCTAGCACCTTCTTAACCTAGTATTCCTTATAAAGCTTATTATCCTTATTATTTTATACCTATATAAGCCTTAGGTATATATTATACTAGGGCTAGCTAGGGAGCAGATTAGTAGTAGCGCGCTTAATAAAGTTAATATAAAAGATAAGGTAAATACCCTAGGGTATATTAAGACAGACTATTAGTAGTATAGGGATAGCTATAATATAGTACTTAGCTACTACCTAGTCTAGCTTCTTAGAAAGGTAGTTAGTTTTAATATAATAAAGGGAGAGCTATACCTAGTCCTTAACCTAAAACCACTCTATAGGGCAATAGGAGGTAGCTATACTATCTTATTATTATTATTAAGTAAAGGTAATAGCTGCCTAGGCTAGCTTAGAAGCCTCCTAAAGTTATAAGGTAAACTAGGCTGCCTATCCTGCGCCTATAGTAGCGCTAGGAGTAAGGTCTGTAAAAACCTAGACTAGATTAATATTATATTTATAGAGCAGCTAGTTTAGACTAAAGCTAGTAATAAAGGAAGCCTAATTATTAAGCGTAAGCTAGCATGCTACTAGGTGCTTAGGCTAATTAAACTATAAGAAAAAAAAATAGAGATATAGGATAGCCTACACCTCCTAGTTAGCCTACTTTATGCCCTTATTAGTCTAGGGGTAGTAGGAGGTAGAAAGTAACTATTTAGTCTTAATAATTAAGCATAAGGTAGTCTAGAACTTACTTAGCTAGTCTAAGCTATAGTTAGTAATAATAGAGGTAGGGAACTTATAGAATTACTACTAGCATGTCTTAAACCTTTCTACGTATACTTTAGCAAAGATACTAGTTATAGCCTTAAGCTAGACAAACTTAGAAAGGTAGTCTGTAATTACTATAAGGAAAGAGGAATTAAATAGCCTATATATAGGCAGGCCTATTATAAAGTTAACTAAGATCTAGGACTAGAAGTAGTTAGGAATAGGAAGGGGTTTTAGGAGGCCCTGCTACTACTAGTAGCTTTTATAGCTACTATAGTAGTAATAATTCTAGATATAGCAGGCAATGTCCTAGAATATACCTGCCTAATAAAACTATTACTAAAGGGTTTAGAAGGTAGTATTATAACTTAGATAGCCTACTACTAGTAACTTATAGCACTCCTAGATAAGGGTAGTTATTAATAGCTCCTATTAAGGCACCTATATCTAGCTATAAAACTAAAGCACCTTATAAGCACTAATACTATAGTTTATAATCTACTCCCTTATCTTAGCCTCTGTAGGGAATTACTATATATTCCTGTAAATAGTAGCAAGGTAGTAGTAGTATACTATATTATAAGTAACTACTATATCCTAAAGCGCCTAAAGGTAAGGAGAGAAAAAGACTTAGTTACTAAAGGGTAGTATAATATTAGTATTAAAAGGGTTAGGGTTACTTATAAAGATAGCCTAGATAAATAAAGGTTAAAGGAGGCGGCTATGCTATAAGGTTAGCCTTACCTTATCCTAGCCTTATTAGGAGAGCGTATTAGTATACTACTAGTGCTACGCGGGTTAGTATTATAAGTAGTAATAATACTATAAGAGTGTCTTAGCCTAGTAAGCCTAATACTTAGTTATAATTTTAAGGGTTATAAAGTACTTAAGGCTCTTGTAGTTAGTATAAATAGTAAAGGGCTTAGAGACACCCTAAAGCTTAGCTAACTATGCCTTAAGGCAGGAAATAATAGCTAGGAGCTCCTTATTATAAATAGTATAGTTTCGCTAAGGGGGGGTTAGCTAGGCTAAGTAGTAGGTAATAGGGTACTAAATACTATTTGTCTAAAGCTAGAGGAGGTAACTACTAAGGGTAATACTAAAGCAGTCTGCCTTAACTATTATATCCTAGTTAGGGTTCTATTAAGCTAGGATTAGGTCTAAGATAAAGAGGCGCTTAAGCTTATTAAAAGCATAGGCCTCCTGCTACCCCTAGATAAAGGGGACGCCCTTCTTTATAAGATTATAAAGGGGGTTAGTAACTTAGGAGAAATTTAAAATAAAGTTATAGTAAAAATTCGCAAAACTAAGGAAGCTATATACACCCTATAGCTTTGTTAGGGCCGCCTAGTCCTAAATAGCCTAGACCTTAGTAGGGTTAGGGCATATACTCTTGCCTGCTATAATAATATACCTAAGGTAGTAGACCTATTAGGTAGTAAAGATAGACTTATTAAGGTTAAGGTAGAGGCCCGCCGCCTATAGGCGGCTAAAAACTACGTAAACCTTTTGCAAATAGTCGCGCTTTAAGCTACTAGAATAAACTAGAATATTATTTAAGTATACTATAATAAAGTTACTAAGGGTATTACTAAGGGCGTTATTAATATAACACTAGAAAGTAACAGGCATACCTACTAGGCTAAAGGGGCAGATAAGCTACTTAAATAGCCTAAACTATATCTAGAATACTATAAAAGCCTTGTCCCCCTTAGCAACCTATAGCTTATAGAAAGCCGCCTAAATATCTACCTTAGTAAACTATTATATATAGGCTAGAGAGCAAAGGGTTTCCTTAATAAGAGGTAATAGGTAGCAGTCCTACTTTATAATCTTATTAAAAGCATAGTAATCTATATAAAACTGCTAGCCCCTGCTAGCCTTCTTAACTAAAAGGACTAGAGTAGCTACTAAAGAAAAGCTAGCTTAGATCTATCCCTTATCTAAGAGCTCTGTAAGCTACTACTAGAGTTTAAGTAACTAGTCCTAAGGTATAAAGTATAATAAGCCCTAAGGGAGAGAGGGGAGGGACTTATTAGGAGACTTATAAAGATAAATATAGTAGTCTAAGGTATTATAATAGGGTAGGAGAGCGTCTGCCTTAGACTTATTAAAGAGATTAGTAAAGTCACAAAGCTTAGCTAGTAAGGCTACATAGGGGTCCTTAGGCTATAACTTAGGTATAGTAACCTAAAGGATAGATATTAACTCGCGCAAGCTAGTGCTTATAAACTAAACAGTTATATCCTAGAGGCAGCAAGCCCGCTTAGCTATAGCCATAAAGGCAGACCTTATTATGCCCTATATAGCCTTGCCCTAGGCGTAACTTAAGGACTCCTATATTACAAGGCCTTTTGCTATGCCTACTATTAACTCCTACTAAGCAGTATAAAGAGTAATATTATAGTATTCTATTTATAGTAGGCTAAAGATTACATCCTAGGCAAGGCCTAGGACTACATAAAGGCAGATAAATAACTACTAGCTATTAATATTAATTACAGCATAGGCAAGGTAAGTAATACTAGACTCCCTCTTAAGTGCCTATTATCCCTGCTATTAAACCTTAATAGCGGTCCTTACCTAGCGCCTTAAAGGCAGCTAAATAAGCTTAAGGCCTAGCTATTAAGTAGTAAACTTACTAATAGCACTATAGCACTTATAGCTATAGTTAATTAGGGTATTTATAAAGAAAAATAAGTTAAAGAGAATAGGAATAGAGAACGCTAGGTAATCTATATATTTATAAATTTTATTATACTTTATTAACTCTACCTCCTTTTAACCTAAAGTCTGCTATATAATAAAGCCTAGAAGCCCCCGCATAAGACTTACTATAGGGGCTAGTCTTTTCCTATCCTATCCTCCTCCTTCTTCTTATACTTATAGTTATTAGCCTTAGTAATAGCCTACTAAATATAAACCTTAGGCTAAAAAGGGGGAAGAAGGGAGTAGTTATAAGCTATATAACTTATTTTTTTATAGTATAAGTAAGCACTAGACTCCTAGTAACACGCTATCTCCTAGTTAGTTACTTACTTAGCTTGCGCTTAAGTAAAGAGTAAAGCTATATCCTTAGCTTTTAGCTTCTTCTTCTTCCTGCCCTTACCCTAAGTCCCTATAGTATTTACCCTAGACATAGCTATATCCCCCTTATAGTTAGTAGTATAGCAATACTAGGCTAGAGGATTTGTTAGACGCCTAGTGTAAAAGTAATTCTTAAGCGTAGAGGTCTTAAGGTCTAAGGTAATAGCATAGTACTACTCTATAGTAGTATTATAGCTATTATAAGAGATACTATAGCTAACATATATACTATATATTTACTTATTAAGCGTATAGCATAGCTTAGTAAGATAAACCTTATTATCCTAGCTTATGCTACTAGTAAGGGAGAGTTTCTGCTTAAAGCAAATAAAGAAAGCAAAGAAGGATTTATTACTAGCCTGCTCTATCTAGTTAAGTTTAGTAAGGGCTATCTTATAGTAATAAGGGTTAGAGTAAAGCTTAGAGAAATAGTCTAGAAAAGTAGCTAGGTTATAGTAAATAAAATCCTCCTTCTTAAAGAATAAGGCAACCTTAGCCTAAATAAAGAATAAGAGGTTTTAGTAAATAAATATTTACTAGTTTATAGTAGAACTAATAAAGTTATAATCTGCCTGTAGCTTATATACTATAAAGAAGCGCTAGGCATTAAAAGTAAATTATTTACTATTATAAGGAAAGCTAGTTAGAATTAGCTTATAGCAGACTAGGAGCGTAGTAAAAGAGGAAGGAAGGTTAGTTACCCTAGAAAAAAAGGTTATATTAGCAAGCAAGGGAAGGGATATAGCTAAGGCAGCAGTAGTAGCGGATTAGATTATATAGTTAGCAGCGGCCTATATAGCCTAAATCGCGGCTATAGTAGTGTCTTCCCGCTCCTATACAGCATTAAGGCGCTATTACATAGCTATAAGGGTATTACCTTATATAGTTAGGGTTATATTAATATAGTTAAGAATTACTATTATATCTTCTACTATAAGAGAAGCGGGTCTATTAGCCTATGCGTTTGCGTTTATATTTAAAGGTATATTAACTTATTTTAGTAGCTAAAAGAAACATAAGGCTAAAGGATATCTTTTAAATATTATAGACTAGCTTTATTACTACTACTAATAAGCATTAGAATACTATTAAAAGATATAAAGAGAAAGGAAGGAAAGGTAATATAAAAACCCTATTATGCCCCCTTTATACCCTTACTATAGATACCCCCCTGTTGTTATGCGTAAGCCCTACGCGCGAGGTAAGGTGCGCATAACCACTAATGCGCACCCGCATTAGCCCCACATTAGGCAAAGCCCAATACCATCACAAGCATAGGTATAACGCCTTAGTTATAGTATATATTATATTTATTAGTAAGCTCCACAAGCCTTACTTTAGTAATAGGATTAATATTAGCGATTTTCACGCTAAATTTATTTATAATAAACAGGATATTATTAGGGCAGGAGATACTATAGGATAGAACACCTTTATTAATAGCCTTTAGGTTAAGGTTATTAGGACCTTTATTAGGACTCTCTTCTAGAGTAGTAGCTTTTACTATAAAAAGGATATCCTATAGTTCTAGTATATTATTATACTTCTTTTTAAGGATAATATCCTTACTATAAAAGGCTATAAGGTTATAGATATTCTTAATTATATAGTTAGAGTCTATAGAGTTAATGCCCTTTAGTTAGCCTAGCTATTAAAATTATTTAATATAGATTAGCTAGTCTAAAGTATTTATAACTAGCACTATCTTTATTTAGCCCTGCTTAAGGATGCTATTAAAAATATAGCGGTTTTTTAAGAAGAAATAGTAAATACTAGTCTTCTAGTAGTTTTTAAGGTCCTTCTAGTAGACTTATAAGAGTGCTATATAATACAGCGTAATAATAATGCTATTTATAGTAGTTACCCTTTGTGTAGGAACTATATAGGAAGGGCAGAAGATTCTTCCTTATATAGTTATATTATAAACAAAGCAAAAAATAACCTTTAGGTTTATAAAGTTAATCTTAATGCTATAATTATATATAAGGTTTATACTAATTAGTATCTTTAGGGCTAGCTTCTTTATTATATTAGCTATTATAGTAAAGTAGCTAGAAACTGCCTTTCCTCTAGCCTTACTTAGGATATAAAAGTTAAAAGTTATAGTCTTAGTAATAAAAAACTAGGACTTTATACTATTTACTAGCTTAGGTGCCTGCGTCTCCTACTTTATATTATAGCTATTTTACTAGAGCTATTCCTTATTTATAAGCAAGGATAAGGTGCTAGTGTCTATACATACCTTATAGTCTTTCCCTTAATTATTAAGGCAAAGGGGGATCTTAAGGTATATAGTGCTCTTTTTCTTGCTAGTAACTTCTAGCTAGTAAGGGTAGGAGACTGCCTTAATTACCTAGCTATTTATAAGCCTTAAGAAAGTTATAGCTTTTAGTATTATAGGTATAGTAGGGATATTTATATAAAAGGCGTTTATAAAGTATAAGTTCTCTTCGCTACTACTACTACTATTAATTCCTTATTTAATAATATAAAATCTAAATACCTTAAGGTAAGCCTCTTAGGCTTTAATATTAGAGTAGTTATAGACTTTAATATAATTTATAAGATCTCCCTCTCCCCCTCTTAGAGCCTATTTTCTAAATATCCTAGGGTAGTAGTCCTATTAGTTATAGAAGCAGGGAGGCAAAGATATATATTAGTAGGATTTCTTATATGCTTTAGTTAATTCTGCTAGCTTACTATTTATTTTAGTAGCAGGCTTATCTTTATTATTAATATCCTTAAACTACTATAGCTTATATTTATTACCTTTATAAGATTAGTCTTGCTTAAAGAGTAGGAAATAACCTTAGTGCTAGGAGTTATTATACCTACTTACTAAGTAGTAGTATTACTCCTAGCTAGGGGAAAAATAATAAAACTTATATTACCCTTATTATTATAGGCTATAACTATTCTTATAGTAGGTAGGTAGCTAACTCTAATAGGCATTAACTATAGATTTTATAGGTATCTTCCTATTAGATTTAGGTTCTAACGCGTAGTGTACAGATTCTAATACCTTACTTTTATTAGTATATTAGCGGTTTTTATAATTAAAAAGGAGGTCTTATAGATCTTATTATTTACTATTAATAAGCTTAATATAAGCGTTCTTATAATTAAATACCCCTAGATTTAGGCAGATTTAATAAAGTTTTATATAAAGTTTATATTAAAGGCATACTAGTAGCTAGAGATTACTAGATTCTTTATTAGCTTTTATATAGAAGAAAACCTTAGTAGTAAAGTTATAAAGTAATATATTTAATATAATATTCTCTTAAGTAAATTTAGCCTAGTTAAGCTATATAATAGCGTCCTAAATCTTAATACTAAACTCTGCCTTAAGTATAATAAAGATACTATTAAGGTTACTAAATATTATAGCTTTCTCCTTTTTATTAAGGTATTACTAGTACTATACTAGCATAGTGCTACAGAAGAGATACTAAATTTAGGTATAAATCTATTCCTAATAGTTAGGTCTAGCGCGCGCAAAGTAGTCTTAAATAGCTTAAATTTAGAGATTTATATTAGTAAAGATTATAGCCTTACCTTTATGCTTAATAGCCTTGCTATTAATCTTACTAGGGTCTGTCTTTAGCTTTAGGTATCTAATATTACCTATTTTCTATAATAAATTTAATAATTAGTTAGGGATAGTACTAGAGTAAGTTATAGCAAAAGGTCTATAAGGTCTGGCCTTTACCTTATAGGGTGCTATAGGTAAGTAAGCATAACTAATATTATAAGCTAGCAAAGGCACTAGTAGTTTAGGAGGGTCCTTATTATTAGTATTATTTTTACTAAACTTAGTGTAAGTATAACCTTTATAGTTATAGAAGGACTCTACTCTCTAAGGGGTAGGACTATTTAACTTTCTTAAGTAGCCTTTATTATTTACTAACCTAAAGGATATAATAAGTCATTTAATATCTTATATAAAGCCCTAACCTTTTAAGATAATAGGTTATTATGCTAACTTAGTAGGAGGCTATAGTATTTTAGCTAAAGGTAATTTTCTAAGGAATATAGCGGCTATTATTTTTATAGTTTGTTTAAGGCTTACTGCTTATTAATAGTAAAATTCCTTAGTAGCTACTTCTTGCTATTACTATATATAGAGTATTATTTGCTTATAAAAATCTTTAGCAGCTAACTCTTACTAGTATTAAACGTAGAGTATTATTTATTAAAATTACTTAAAGTTACTTAGTTAATATTGTTTTCTATATATATTAGCACTTATAGTTAGAAAACTTAGCTTTAGTTATTCCTTATGCTAGAAGGGTAATAGTCCTTTATTCTAGCTAAATCTAGCAGGGGCTAGTAGTACTAGAAATAATATACTTATATTATTATAAGTAGTATAGTAGGAGAGTAGAAGACTAAGGGGTGTTCTTATATAGGAATTAGCGCTATAGTAAGCGCCTTCTTATAAGAAAGAGTTATTATCCTTAACAGGCTATACTATAAGATTTAGGGTTTTAAGCTATTCCCTTATTTAGTTATTTATAGTATTCTCTATAAATTTATTATCTTTAGGTATACTAAAGGTTATTATTTTATAAGTGTTTTTAGTAGAAGCTAGATTAGATTTAGTAAGTAAGATAGTAACTTTAGGTTTTAGTTCTAGTATTAATTTTAGAGTTAGGTCTTAGGGATTAAAAAGACCTTTAGAAAAGGCGGTTTTAATAGTTTTTTTTATAGTCTTTTACTCTAAAGTAACTACTAGTAAATCTATAGGATTCTAATAAGGTAGTTATAGTATAATAATAGGTTTAGGTTATAGCTAAAGTTACTTATTAATATACTAATATTTTATAAGAGTTCTAAGGCTTTTAGCGTTCTTAGGTAATATAAGAAGTTAGTTTCTAGTGTAGGCTTCTAGGAATTCCTAGTAAAATACCTAAACTTAGTATACTTATTAAAGTTATCTTTCTAGAATATAAAAAATAAAATTAAAGGTTAGGCTAGTACTATAATCCTACTAGTTATCTTTAGTTATTAATATAGAAATTAGGGTTTCTTATAAAGCGCCTGCAAGCGTATAAAAGAAATAGTAATTACTACTACTTATTATATATTAATTCCTTTATATATAAAGGGGAAATCTACTAGTTAGGTAGGACTTTATTATAAAGGTTATAAGGGGTATTACACCTTACATAAAAGTTATAATAAGTGCTAACGTGTATATAGTGTATATATATATATAATTAATAGTTCCCTCTATAAATCTAGCTAATGTCCCCTTCTTATATAGTGAACGTCCACGTGATTGTGGAGGTCCCATTTCGGACTATAACACTTATACTAATAATAAGTTAATATAATAGCACTCTTATAGCTAAACTCTGCTTCCTTAGTTAGTGTCTTATATAGCATAAAGCTAATACTATAAAACCTCTAAAAGTAACTATATATAATAAATTAAGCTAGGTGTTACGGTCCAGAAGGGACCTCCACAAATACGTGGGTACCCTCACTATAAAGGAGGGATTTAGCTAGACTTAGGTAGAAATAATTAATTATACACTTACACACACTACATACACTTTAGCACTTATTGTGACTAAGGTGTAAGGTGTAACACCCTTTATAACCTTTATAATAAAGTCCTACCTAACTAGTAGACTTCCCCCTTATGCATGAGGGAACTAATATATAATAAGTAGTAGCAATTACTATTTCTTTTGTCCGCCCTAGGCGCTCCGCGAGAAACCATAATTTCTATGTTAATAACTAAAGGAAACCTGCGAGATTAGCGCATTAGTCCTCTCCTTTATATTAAAAGCTTTATATTAGAATAATAAATATAATAAGTACACTAACTCTAGGCTTTCCACTAAGAATACCCTAAAGTCCGTGCTAGGAACCAACCTCTTATATTAAAAAAGGACGCTAAAACCCTTAAAGCTCTCGCGAGATACTAGTATCTTAATAGGTAACTTTAGCTATAACCTAAACCTATTATTATACTATAGCTAGCTTACTAGAATCCTGTGGACCTACTAGTAGTTACTTTAGAGTAAAGGACTGTGAAAAAGACTATTAAAACCGCTAAATCTAATAGTCTGCTTAATTTTTTAGACATAACTTTAAATCTAGTAATAATCTCTCTGCTAAAGCTTACTATCTTACTAGCTAGACCTAGCCTAGTACCTGCTAAAGATAGCCTTAGAATAGGAACCTTTAGAATGCTTAAAAATAATAAACCTATAGGGAATAACTTAGATAACTAGATAAAGGGATAGCTAGAGACCCTAAATCTTAACACACTAACAACTAAGCATAACACCCTCTCCTCGCAGGAAGGCCCCTACTATAGCGCTAATTCTAATATAGAAACACCCTTAGGACTCTTAGCTTCGCACTAAATTACTAAAAATCTAATAGTTATATTTACTATTCTAGTAAGCTTAGTAGGATTTAACTAAAATAAAAGGCAATTACCCCCTTAGCATAAGGGATACCCTCCTAAGCTAACTTTCCTAGCTATAAGCGCTAATGCCTAAGGAAAGCAGCGTTAGCTTAGTAATATTAAATATATCTAGTAACTAATGCTCTATATATAGTAGCACTACTAAGCAAGCCTTAAGGAATTCCGCTACTAGTAGGCAGAAGCCCTTAACTAAACTATTAAAATAATAACCGCTACTTTCCTTATAAAGCAAACTCTAGCTAAACAACCGCAACTCCTAGCGAAATTAGCCTAGCTACCTATTACTTTAAACAGGTAGGGCTCTATGTCTAACGCTAGACAACTTGCTATATTCTTTGCTATATCTAACGCTAGGGTAAACACTAGAAGATTAGATAGTATAGGCCTATAAAGAGTAGATTCCTCTTATAACTAAGGGACTTATATATAATCTAAATTTCGCAAAGCAGAATTATATAAGGATAATATTATTACGCTGCTTATATAATACCTTGCTTATAGTGTAAGTTATGCACACTCGCTTATAGTACCCTATAAAATAAATAACTAACCCTACGGCTAGTTCGCTAAGACCCACTCTAGCATAGCCTTTAACTAGCTATTAGACCTTTTATAGAAACTTAGTAATATTAGATACCTATAACTAAAGACAGACCCTGCTAAGATTAATAGCAAGGCTATTACACACAAAGGCAAGGCCGCTATCTTTAGTAATATAAACCTCTAGATCTAAGCTATTAAAGACTACTATAGTTACGCTAGACCTAACTATTAGGAATAGATCCAAAACTAAATCTAGCATTTTTTCTATAGTACTGCGCTAATTTAGTACTAGCAACACCTTAATAATAAGGAGAAGGCTACTATCTTTAGTAGTCTTAATAATATTTTTACTACACTTAAGGCGGAATTTAGCATTAAGATCTAGGACGCTATTATATAGCTTAATTAAGCTAAATTCACCTAGGAAGACGTCTTATCTAACGCTTTATTACAAGACTTTGCTATAAAGGTCTTTTACTATTCTAGAGCAAACAGAGAATCTAGTAACCTTTAGTTACTAATACGCTTACGCTATAAGCTCTACGCTAAACTCTAGTAACTCTGCCTAACTCTAGTAGAAACTAACTATAAGAACGCCTATATTAAACTTATTAATAATAAGTAGCAAGACTTAAGGGATTTCCTTCTTAAAGGCAAGGCTTGCTAACACACTAATAAGGGCAAGACTATAAATTCCGCGCCTTACATAATTAACCTAGACTCTAATAGGGAGGACTCTGCAAAACCTAGTATTAATGCTTATTAAAATTAACCTCCTAGCTACTATAACCGCTAAGAGAATAGTCATAGCCCCTAGAGATAGGGGCAACCTAAATATTATTATTTTTTGCCTAGCTAAGAGTAATATTATTTCTCCCCTAGCTAAGAGCAATGCTACTACCTAGGAGGCAGGTATAATAATACTTACTATTAAGGCTATTTTCTGCCTTTTAGAAAAGACCCCTTATATAAAGGTAATAAATGTAAGCTATAGTAGTCTAAGGATATTAATAGCAAAGACAAGCCTGCCGCTAGGATAAATAGTAAGCTAGCGGAATTAACTAAAGTACATAAGAAATCCTACTAATATATATCTCCGCCTCCCCGCCCCTATAACTAATAGGAACGCTGCCCTAGAATATTTAGAATATAGGCCCTAAAAGGGGGAGAGGGAGATTCTATAAATTATGTTAAAGTTTATAACTACTCTAATATTAAAGCCTAAGAGGCTTACCTTAAGGCATCTAGATTCTATGTTATTAAACAAGGAGTTAATAGTAGCAGTAGTAACAAAAAGAACTTATACTTTGTGGACGCTTTCCACGTAAATATCCCTGCCTTACCTGCAAAGCTAAAGGCTAAGACCTCCTTAGGGCTTATAGATAGCTAGGTAATTAAGGTAGTCTCCCGCCTTTATTAGCTAAAAGTTACTAGTAAAAAGAAGAGCACTATATACCTTAAGATCCCCCTTCGCTTTAATAACTAAGGGAAAGACTATAAGGTATATATAAATACTAGCACTTTATTTATACTTTGTTATGGACTGGCCCTATTGCTACTGCTAATAGGCGTCGGAATGCTATCAAAAGACATAAAGAGAGAAAGGAAGGAAAGGTAACACAAAGACCCCGTTGTGCCCCCTTTATACCCTCGCTACAGATACCCCCCTGTCGTTGTGCGTAAGCCCTACGCGCGAGGCGAGGTGCGCACAACCACCGATGCGCACCCGCATCGGCCCCACATTGGGCAAAGCCCAATACCATCACACATAGGAAGGATAGCAAAGGAACTATCTATAGTCTGTTTCCTATAAATAAGTAGCTAGATCTAGGCCTATGTTGTATATTATAATATATACTATAAGAACGTAGTCCTCTGCTCTAAAGCCCTAGGGGAATTATAATTATTACAGACAAAGCTAGTCCCTTTCTATACTATTTCCCTAGATTTTATTACAGACATACTAGAGGTTAGCTCTACTAATATAATATAGTAGGTTAATGGATTTAACGCTTACAACACCCTCTGCCTAGTTAATTACCTCTTTAGTAAGAAGATAATCCTTATCCCTAGAAACAAGGCATACTTTGCTAATAACTAGGCGGGACTCCTTTTTAAAGCGCTATATATAGCTAACTAGGGACTGCCTAGAGAAATTATTAGTAACCACGATCTAAAGTTTATATTAGAGATTTAGACTATGCTTTTCTATAAGCTTAGAGTTAAATTTCTTATGTCTACTGCGTATTACCCTTAGACAGACAGAGTAGCTAAATAGAAGAACTAGATAGTTATTATTACTATGCGATATTACATAGCTATAAACCTAGATATCCTATAGATTTTAGTAATACCTATGTTATAATATTATCTTAATAATACTATAGCTGCCTTTATTAACCGCTTACTAAATAAGCTAGTACTTAGCTATAAGCTGCTTATTATTATAGACCTCCTTACTAATCTAGATAAAGTTATTACTAACCTAGAGAATACTAATATTACTATCCTCCGCAGGCTATATTAGAGAGAGGCTAAGCTTACTATTACTATAGCCACGGCCCTTATAAAGATTAGATACAACTCCTAACACAAACTAGTAGACATTAATATAGGGGATATAGTATACCTTAGACTTTACTTTAGCTATAAACTCTTAGGAAAGCTAAAGAAGAAGTAGTTTTCTTAGTAGGCTAGATTATATAAGGTCCTTAAAAAGGTATCTCCCCTCTTATACTAGTTAAAATTACTGCCTAGTTTAAGGGTTTACCTTATAGTCTTAGCTACTTATCTCTAGAAGCTATATTAAGAGGCAGACCCCTTTAAAAGGGACAAACCCCTGCCTCCTTTAGTTAATCTCACTAGATCTAGTAAGGCAGACTATTAGGAGATTAAGAGGATTATAAATTACTATATCCGCTTTTTCCGCGTAAGAAACTAGCAGCCTTACGTTAATTTCCTAGTTTATTAGAAAGGATATACTATAAAGGATAATTAGTAGATTCTAGAGTCTAAAATACGTGTTAACGCTAACAAAATAGTTAACAAATACCTCGCAAAACATGCTATTAATTAGGATAAGGAGAATTACAAGAGGAATCTTATAAAACCCCCTAACTAATTAACTAAAGCAGCGAGCTAGTTATGCCTTGCATTATAAAGGCATATGTAGGAAGCTCTTACTAGCGGAAAATCATAATATTTACGCTATTTTCTACACCCTTGTAATAACTTACTTTCTATTCACTTTTCTTCCTAACTAGCTAGGGTAAATATTATAACCTTCCCCCCCTAGCCCTTTATTTTTTCCTTTTCCTTTAAACCCTTTATTATATGCCTTTATTAATAGCTTTATTTTTCCCTCTAATAAGAGTATAATTTGTATTTACTAAACCCCCTATAATAGCTAATCCCTTGTCTACTAATACTCCTAGGCTAGCCCCTTCTAATAGCTAGACTGCTATTCCTAAGCCCTTTACTAGGAGCTCCTTTAAACCGCTTAATATAATTAATCCTATAATACTTACTACCTATTTACTAGCCCCTGCTTTATAAGCTGCCTTAAAGGCTATTAATAAGGGCGCGTAAGAAGCTAGTAGCAGACCTGTTTATGTCTTAGACTCTAAGGCTAATGCTAATAACAAGGGATAACCTATGTCTAGCAAGGAGTTCTATAGCTTTAAAAATAAGGAAGGTTCTAGTATTAACTATAAGGATCTTGCCCTAAAGGGCGTAACTATAGAAGACCCCCTATCCCTAGACTAAGCTAATAAGCAGTAGGATAATACTACTAACGCCTAGGATAGGCCTAGTAATTACAAACCCCTGCCTAAGCGCAAGAAGGCACAGAATATATAATATATTACGCTATAGGATATTCCTAAGTATATCTAGGGGTTTAACTTGCGTTTCTATTTCCACTGCTTTAGCCGCGCAGATAGTAGCCTATAGTAGCTAGATAATAATAATAACTTAGATCTTCCTAAGGATAATAAATTCACTAGGGATTACGCTATCTAGTAGTATACTAATAATAAGTACTAAGGGCAAAAGCTATAAACCTTTATTAACACCCTTTTTATATGTGGAGTAGAATTTAGTAAGGCTAGCGCTAAAATTATAAAGAATAGCTTTAGCATTAATAAAAACAACCCCTTATACTAGCTATACCTTAAGGTTATTGCTATATACATTAAAATCCACACTATAGTTAACTCCTTTATAGACTAGCTAAAGGCCCACAAAAGTTAGTTAGAGGTGCTAGTAGTCCGCACAGCTAGGGATAGCTTAAAGACTACTATTTATATTTATTTAAAGGGCGGTTTCTGCTAGGGGAAGGAATAAATAATATAGCTACTAGTATAAGAGGTTATTATTACTAAATAACTCTGCTCCTTATTTAGTGCCCTTAACAGCACCCTTAGCGGCTACCTTGCCTTTTTACAACGGTTTAACCTAGCTAAAGTCCTAACTACTAATAAAATAAACCCCCTTATAGCCGCTACCCTACGCTCTATGCGTAGACACTATACTATTACATTAGCGCCTTATAAACCCTACACTATAAGACTTAAAGCCCTAGAGAAACATATAAATAACCTACTATTAGCCTCTGTAGACTAAGAGGCTTAGCTTAATTAAGCACTTAAAGGAGTCCGCTTCCTTTTTAAAGTCTGCGGTATTATAAGTAATAATCCTAAGATAGTTAAGAAGATAATTACTAAGGCTACTACTATAACTAGCAAAAACATAAAGGATATAGATTAGCGCCTTTATTTACTAGAATCCGCTAAAGCTAGTGTATCCTTACTACAAACTATAGAATAAAACATTATAACCCTATAGTTAGAGGTTAATGCCCTTTGCAAAACCGCTGTATCCCGTAACTAACACAACTCCACAGACAAAACGCTAAGCACGCCCTAGAGGCTAGTACCTAGTAATAAGCGCCTAGCAGGGTTGTTATCCCTAGCTAGCACTAATAATTCTAGCCTAACTAGCGCGCTAGCTACTAAAAGGCTATAGAGATTTCCTATTAGCAGCGCTAGCGCTAGCTTACTATAATAATTCTATTCTTAGTGCTAATAACTGCCTTGCCCTTAAGGGATTTCGCAGCCTACACGCTATTATTTACTTCTTGCTTTTACTCTTCTCTTTCCTTTTCTTTCCTTTTTGTTTTGCTAGGAGCTTAGCTTAATTTTGCTATATAATCGCTAAATTACTTAACTAAAGAATATTACTTTACTATCCTAAATAGTTACTTTTCTTTTATAAGAATTAAACTTAAATATCCCTAGTGGGAATCCCCTTCTAAAAGGCATAAAACCCTACGTAAACGTAATAACTAAGTGTAAGCTATAAAGTCACGCCCCTTATAACCTTAGATTTATTATAAGGCTACGGAATAACACATTATAAACGCGGGAGCCTAGGAACTTACTTTCCTTTTACCTTAATAAAATACTAACTACGCTACCTCCTACTAGCCGCATAACCTAAACCTCTTTAATTCTTTACTATTAATAACCCTAATATAAAGTCTGTTACCTTCCTTTATAAACCTTCCCTTAAGTATCTTATAAGTTATAACACCCTTACCGCTAGCCCTTACGTATTATATAATAATTAGATACAGCGCTATTTACACTAAAGGAGAGCTAGGCTACTTATTAAATAACCTCCCTACCTTACGCGAGGATACCTACGCTGCCCTCTATAAGCATAGTAACCTAATTAAAGTTATAGAAAGAGGAGGTTTACTTATAATATCTAATAACTAGCAAAGCAGTAATAACCTACTAATAGTATTTAAATTATACTGCTTAAATAACATTCTCTACCTTATTAAAAGTAACTACCACTAACTCTTCCTCTTATAGTAGCTTAAGCAAATTTATAAGAATCTTAAGGAGTGTTTTTACTATAATAACTTAGGAATAAACTAATAGCACTACACTAACAAACTTATTTACAAATTTAGCTAGTATACTATAAAGCTTAGTATAGAAGGGCTTATCTAGCTACTAAAAGGAATTTATTATAATATAGACTTACTCTTTACTACTTAGAATATTTAGGCATACGCTAAAATCGCCCTTAATAACGCAAACTCCGCAATTAACCGCTATCCACTAGGCTAGGCAGTCTTGTAAGCAAAGCGCTAGATTCTTAAATTCTTTATACTAAGACTTTATAACATAACCTACAGATTCTAATACCTAATCTATAGCTATAGTATTACTAGTATATCCTCTGTCTTTCTTTACTATTACTTAATATATATTATTAGATAGCAAGAGAATTATAATAAAACTTATAATAAGATTTATAATAAAATTACTAACCTTACTAACCTCTTAAACACTCTTACTGCTACTCTTAGCAGTCCTATGTTTTGCCCCTCTAGATAGGTCCTGCTATACTATACGGCTACCTATAGCGCACTACCTGCGTTCTATAATATTATTAAGTCTAGTTATAATAACCCTAACCTTAGAGGACTCTAGAAGTTAGCCTAAAACTATATAATAAACCTAAATATCTATGCTTTACACGCCCCACGCACCTACCTATATTAGGTTATCCTTTACTATATTCTATAGGTCCTATTTATATAGATTTAACTATCCCTTAATGTTTTTTATATTATAAATAAGGGAGAGGAAGATAGTAAAGATAGTAAAGATAATAGTAAAGATAATAATAATAATAGAGGTGTCTTTATAGAAAGCAATAATAATAAAGGTAACGAGAGTATAAATGCTAGTATAGCTAATAATTAAGAAAGACTTACTAGTTTAGGCGCGAAAGACTGCGTTTTATTTTCTAAATTATAATTATTTTATTTAACATTTCCTTAGTATTTTTTTTCTCTCCTTTTAGCTTAGGATAAGCTATTTTCTTCTATACCCCTAGGACTTATTATAGTCTAGAAGGGACCTCTATAAATACGTGGGTACCCTTACTATAAAGGAGGGATTTAGCTAGACTTAGGTAAAAATAATTAATTATACACTTACACACACTACGTACACTTTAGCACTTATTATGACTAAGGTGTAAGGTGTAACACCCTTTATAACCTTTATAACGAAGTCCTACCCGACTAGTGGACTTCCCCCTTATGCGTGAGGGAACCAACACGTAACACTAGGTATAGTAAGGGGATGCTTTTATTTTATAAACTAAGTAGCTTATTTAAAGCTTAGAAAATACCTATAGCCCTTAAGCTTAAAATATAAGAGAAGTCTTTAACCCTTTAAATAATAAAATAAGAAAAAACTAAAAGAATACCTCTAGCTCTTAAGGTTATAGTAAAAAGGCTATCTTTAACTTTTTAGTTAGAAGCTTAGGAGATACTTATAGCCCTTTAGGTTAGTTAATTAATAAAAATAAAATACTCCTTTTTAAAAACTATATATATATTCTATTAGGTCTTTATAAAGAGATCTTAATACTTATTTATAATAATAAAGCTATAAGGTATTAAGAAGTTAGTAAAATACTTTATTAAATTACTAACTAATACTACTAGCTATATATAAAAAAAATATTAAAGAGTATATTTATACTTATTTTAATTATTAAATATTAAAGCTAAGGTAGTATTAACCTTATAGTAAACTTACTATACTCCTTATACTAGACTAACCTTTTTAAAAGCTATTAATAAACTTTATTATAAAACTTTCCCTAATAAAGAGATTAGAATTTAAGATATATAATACTATTCTTATAATAGTTAACTAATTTATAAAGTATACTATTTATATACTAATATTAAAGTAATCAAGTAATAATAATCTAGCTATACTTTTTATTAATTTAGTTTTTAAAAATTATAATATTCTAGAAGGTATTATAACTAATTATAAAATAACTTTTATAAGCTCTTTCTAGTAAACCTTCTATTATAATATTATAACTAAGCATTAACTAAGTACTATATTTTACTCTTAAATAAATAGTTAGACTAAATAAATAAACTAATTACTTAAGTATTATTTATAGGCTTTTAGTAGCGCTAAATAAACTAATTAAGTTAACCTTTTACTAATAGTATAATTTATATATAATATAAGCTACTATAGCTCTCTTTATAAATCCCTTACTAAGGCGCTTTAAGGTTTTATACTTAAAGGCTTATTATATATAAAGAGAATAACTATTATAATAAATAAATAAGCTAAGTTATATAAAGCAAAGCTATAATATAAATATAAAAAGATATAAAAGCTTTTATAAGATATATAAGCTATATAAGCTAAGTATTATAATTAAAAGAAAACACTAATAAAATTTAATATAAGAGATTATATTCTTTTATTTATAAAAAATATTAATTTATTAAAACTAAGTAAAAAGCTTATAGTAAAGTACTTAGGACCCTATAAAATTATTAAGTTAATTAGAAATTATAGGTTAGCTTACTAAATAAAGCTCCTATAAGGCATAAGACTTTATAATATCTTTTATATCTTAAACCTAAAATT
Organism: Claviceps citrina; assembly: GCA_018360365.1. NCBI lineage: Eukaryota > Fungi > Ascomycota > Sordariomycetes > Hypocreales > Clavicipitaceae > Claviceps > Claviceps citrina. The sequence goes on along the minus strand of SRQA01000096.1, from coordinate 4,956 downwards.
ATATAAGAAAAATTTATAAAGTATACTAAAAGTAATATAATAAGTACCTTTTCTTATAGGAGAAGATCTTTTATATATTATAAAAGGAATTATTACTTATAAGCACTAAGGAGATTAATAAAAGTACCTTATTAAATAAGAAGGTTATAATAACTTAAAGAATATATAAATATATTACTATAACTTTATAAATTTATAAATTTATAAGTCCCTTAGGAATATAATTAAAGAATTCTTTAAGAGAAAGCTAAGGTATAGTAATAAGACTAAGAAATAAGGGGGAAGAAGGATAGGAAGCAGTAATATTATAGGTATTATAAGGGGCATATATAGATTAGAAATATTAAAACTTTTTAGATTATTTTATAATATTTAAATTAGGTAATATAAAGGGAACCTTTTATAACTAAGATAGTCACAAGTAAAGAGGGTTACCTTGTTAGGACTAGAAAGCTACAAGGTTACCTAAGGCTAATAAGGTCTATTTATATAAGCAAGCTTCTATTAGACTTACGTTATATAATAAGGTTATTTGCCGCGTATAACCACTAGACTTATAGCGAAGACCTAAAGGCATGTAACACTTATAATTATATGAGTATAGACCCTAACTAAACTAAATAAAAGGGGCAAGAATTAAGACCGTTACCTATTGCTATATACCTTCGAATAAGCCGTGACTTCCTTAATCTTTCACTCTAATATCCCTAACCTATTTATAACACCTAGGCACCCCTTATTAGTATATATAGCATTACTAGGGCGCCCCTCTCTAACCCTTAATAACTTATTAGCTAAAAAGAAGCTTAAATAAAACTAAAGAAATAAATAAAACTATAATAAAAATAAAGTATATAAGCACTAGCTATAATATACCCTTATAGTAATATATTATAGCCTAAGCTTTTACTTTATATATAAAGTAATACTTTTTTATAAGGTAATATAAAAGTATAAGTTTACTACTCTTATTTAAATATATACTAAGAGAATTAGGCTATAAGCCTTGCTATATAAAAAATATATACTAAAGGTAGACTTCTTACTTTACTTTTATAAAAATACCTTAGAGATATATTACTATATTATTTTAAAATACTTATAGTTTACTAAGCTTTAACTTATTTATTTAAATCCTAGTCCCTTTAAGAATTAATATAAAGTAACTATTACTCTTAATAACTACTACTTTACCCTTATTATAGCCTACTAGCTTATATAAATAAAATAAATAGGATAATTTACCTTAGTATTATAGTTATAGAAAAACTAGGAAAAGGTAAAGGCTATAAAAGCAAATAGCTTTAGCCTAGGGCTAGTAAAGGCTATAATAAGCTAGGTAATTATACTTACCTTATAATTATATAAATTAAAAATAATACTTAAGTAAGACCTAGGTAGTTAAGTCTTAGAAAAGTAAGGAGTAAGTAAGACTTAAATAAATTAACTTATATATAATAAAGAAAACCTAAAAATAATAAAGGAAAATCTTATAAATAAAGGAAAATTAGCCTTAACCCTGCCCCTAACCCTAGCCTCTTATGCTTTTATTACTTTTAAGTAAGTGCTTATATAAGCGCTTTACTAAAAAGCCTAGTATCTTAGGCTCCTTAGCCTTATTCCTCTCCCTCTTTACCTCCTACTAGGCTATAAGCTATTATATATATAGCTTTTACTACCTCTTAAAAGTAAGGTACTTAATATATTATTTTACTTTAAGCCCCTCCTTTTTCTTTACTTATTATTATATTATTATTATATTTACTATTACTTTTACCTTTACTTAAAAGTAAGCCTTTTTAAATACCTTCTAAGCTTATTACTTATTCCCCTTTTTTTATACCCTTACTACTTCTTATTATATTTTTAGCTTAGTTAATACTATTACTATTACTTTATTAATATTAATATTTTACTTTTAGCCCTTATTATAAGTAAACTTTACTATTACTTTAAGAGCACTAGTAATTTATTACTATACCTTTAGGTTCTTATAGTATAAGAAAATCTCTTTCTTATAAAAAGTAATATTCTTATAATATAAGGCTATTTTCTCTTAGTACTAAGCTAAGTTACCTAAGAATAAAAGCAAGACTAAAGTAATTAAAGTAGTAATACCTTTCTAATTAATTAGCTATATAGCCTTATTTTATAAGGCATTATACTATACTTATTATATATTAGATTAGTAAATATATTAGGACCTAGGCAGGACTTATTTTAGTAGCTTAAGGGACTTATATTAAGGGCTTAGCTACTTTTTAATTATTTTCTTAACTTTAATAGCTTAGTAACTATAGTATTATATATAATATTTTACTTTAGCTAGTTTAGTTAAGCACTATTTAGAATAAGTTATAAGAATAAGGTAAATACTTACTTAATAATATTTCTTATTATTATAAGTATATTTATAGTAGGATTTACTAGGCCTTAGATAGATTAGTATTAGTTATATAAAGAATAATATTTAGATACTTACCTTATTATATATAGCACTAGGTATTTAGATTTTTATAATAATAAAAATTTAAAAAATATCAATAATTATTATCTAGCTTATACTAAGATAGGGTTAGTTATAAGAAAGAAGGGAAACTAAATAAAGTAAAACCTACTCCTTATATAAGCATCAGGTTAATTTTTAGTATAATTATATAATAAGGTTAGAAAAAAGTAATATAAAGGGGGCAAGGGGCTAGACTAGGACTAATAAGGTTTATAACTTACTAAAATCTTACTAATATCAATAAGAGAGGAAAAGGGGTTAAAAACTATAAAAAGACCTCCCTTTCTTATACCTAAAGGGAAGGACTAGCTAAATTAGCTAAATTAGCTAAATTACTTAATTACTTACTGGATTACTTGCCCTAACTTAAAGAGAAAATTATTATTAACTTACTAATTATATAAGGCTATTTATAAGTCCTAGACTAGACCCCTTACTTAGCTATTACTAAACCCTATTAGAACCCCTAAGTTATACTAATTTTCCTAGGCATAATCCTATCTTTTTATTTATTTACCTTACTTTTTTATTTATTTATATTTACTAGTACTTAGCTACACTATAAGGCTAAGCTACTAATACCTACTAATACCTAGGTAGGTAATAACTAATTATAAGCTTCTTATAAACCTAAACCTAAACCTTTTTTAAGGTAATTTTACCTTTTATATATACTTTTAGTAATTATTACTAAGACTTAGCTAGTAAGTAGTACACTTTTTTTTATAATAAAGACTTTAGTAAACCTAATAAAGTCTACATATAGCCTAATAAGTATATATAGGTTTTCCTTCCTATACTAGGGTTTTCCTATATAAATTAGTAGTAGAAGTTCTAGATATTAGCCCCCTAGGGTGCTAACTAGTGTATTATATAATAATAATACAATAAGTATAATAAAAGCTATAAATATATTCTTTTTTAATAATTCTTTATTATTAATATTATATATAAGTTTTTAAAGTTTTTAAAGTTATTATTTTTTTCTTACTTAATTAATATACTCCTATAATACTAAGATTTTAGTATTATAATTATTACTAATAAAAGTATTTTTTGTAGCTACTATAGGCTTTTACTAAATAAAAAGTATAATAAGTTATAGTAATAATTTAAATATAATACTAGCTTTAGGCATAGCTATAAGTCTTAGTATAGGTTTAGTACCTTCCCTAGTAACTTTATTATTATTATATATAAAGTTATAAGTTTAAACTATTATAACTTTCTTAATTTAATAGTTTAATATAAATAAAATTATTATAATAATAATAAATAAGTTAAGGATATTAAAGTAAAAAATTAAGTAAGTTATAGCTTATTTAAAAGTATATTATTATTATTATTATAGTATACTAGTTAGCTCCCTAGGGGGCTAATATCTAGAACTTCTACTATTAATTTATATAGGAAAAACCCTAGTATAAGAAGGAAAACTTATATATACTTATTAGGCTATATACAAACCTTATTAAGTTTACTAAGGTTTTTATTTTTAAAAAAAGTATATTACTTACTAGCTAAGTTTTAGTAATAATTACTAAAAATATATATAAAAAGTAAAATTATTTTAAAAAAGGTTTAGGTTTAGGTTTATAAAAAACTTATAATTAGTTATTACTTACTTAAATATTAGTAAGTATTAGTAGCTTAGCTTTATAATATTACTAAATACTAGTAAAAGTAAATAAATAAAAAAGTAAGGTAAATAAATAAAAAAGTAAAGTAAGTAAATAAAAAATTAAAAGTATACCTAGAAAAAATAATATAATTTAAAGGTTTTAGTAAGGTTTAGTAGTAGCTAAGTAAGGGATTTAGTTTAGGACTTATAAATAGCCTTATATAATTAGTAAGTTAATAATAATTTCCTTTTTAAGTTAAAGTAAGTAATTTAGTAAGTAATTAAATAATTTAGCTAATTTAGCTAGCCCCCCTTTAAGTATAAAAAGGGAAGGTTTTCCTAAGGTTTTTAGCTTTTTTTCCCTTTTTATTAATATTAATAGTTCTTTAGTAAGTTATAAACTCCTTTAGCCTTAGTCTAGCCTCTTACTTTTCTTATATTACTTTCTTTTAAATTTATTATATAAATATACTAAAAGTTAATTTAACTTTTATATAAAAAGTAAGTTTTACTAAATTATAATCTCTTTTTTTCTTTAATACTAACCTTATTTTAGTATAAGCTAAATAATAAGTATTTATATTTTTTATATTTTTATTATTATAAAAATCCTAATACCTAGTGCTATATATAGCTAGGTAAGTATTTTAATATTATTTCTTATAAGTTTAGTACTAATTTATTTTAGACCTAATAGCTTTACTATAAGTATATATATAGTAATAAAAAATATTTATAAGTAAGTATTTTCTTTATTTTTATAACTTATTTTAGGTAGTACTTAACTAGTTTAGTTAAAGTAAAATATTATATATAATATTATAAT
>SRQA01000959.1:0-14240 GCA_018360365.1 Claviceps citrina | reverse complement strand
GCTTATAACTATTAAAGATTAGAGGGTAGTTTATTATAAGCTTCTCCTTTAGTTTAGTAAGGAATTTAGCGGCTTATAGTTTGTTTTCTTCTTAATTAGAAAATAGTTAATTAGCTAAGATAAGGGTATTATTAGTCTGCATGCCTATAATGCTAAATTTATCTACGGAGCTACTAATAAGGAGGTAAGGGTTATACGTAGAAGGCATTATAAATAACTTCTTATAATAATACTTCTAGTACATTACCCACTAGTGCGTGCTAGCCTTAGGGATTCTGTAAAGAGGCTTAATAATTACTATAATTATACTAGGAGGATACTAATCTCTAACTTCTTTAGGCAATTAGCATAGGATCTTATAGTTAAGGCTTGTAATAGATTAAACGTAGGCTTACGTAATATCTCTTAGCTTAATAAAAATATCCCTCTTTATAAGTAAAGGAGCTAAAGTTATAATTAACTATTAACTTACCTATTAAATTATAAGAGCCTAGGTTAAGATTATCTGCTTGCTAGCATTATTATAAGCTTACACTATAAGTTATGATTTTTTATATAATACTAGGGTGCTTTTGCCTTTAATTTTATCTACAAAATAGCTGTTAAAAATGCGTTATATACTATGTTTTTTAGCATTATAAATCTTAAGTTAGAAGACTTTTTACTAGAGTAAAACGTTAAGTTCCTTTTACTAGGATACCTTAAAAGGTACTCCTATAGTCTTTATAATGCCTTACTAGCGGAGTTAATAGGCAAGGGTAAGATCTCCTTCTTTTTTTATAGTAAGAAATGCTTTAGTAAGCAAAGTGCCTTAAAGTATTAATTTCTTAAAGTCTTAGTTAATTAGAGGAGTCTTTTATAGTCTGCCTTTGCCTTATTTAATAAGCTACCTTTTAATAGTGTTTTTATTAGGAAGGTTAAAAGTAACTCTCTTTATTAGTTTACACAGTTAATTATTATAATCCTCTTTATTTTTATTAGTAGGTAGAGGAGGAAGGGTCTTTTTATTAGCTATAATCTCTAGATTGCCTAAATTACGTAGGAATGGCTTTATAATAATAAATCTAAATTTTATTAGTCCTAAAGGCATTTCTACTATATAAGTTATGCCTTTTATAGCTAAGAGTCTATAAGGACCTTGCTAACTACCTTTCTTACACTAGACATATTCCTTAGATTATAGTAGGATCTAGTAGGTTAGGAGAGTATTAGGCCTATTATAGCAGGCAAGGGCATTACTAATCTAGCGCTTTGCAAGTAATCTGCGGGCTTTAAAGGTATCTTTACAAATAACTTTAGCGCGTTAAATAATAGAAAACGCTAGTAGTAAATCCTATAATAGTTATAGATATGCCCTAAACATAAGAAGTGTTAGAATAAGGTTATTTAGGCTAGCAGAGTTATTAATAGCTTTTATAGCTATTTAAAGAAGGTAGTCTTGCTATATATAGTCTTTAAGTTTGCTTTTAATAATACTATACGCATGTTAGAGGGGAGTGTAATATCTTTTAACCTTTCTAATGCTATTATAAGCTTCTATAGGGACCTTATTAACTTTAATTGCTAACTGTTGATTCGTACACAGGCGAATCAATAACAAAGGTACAAGAAATAACAAGCAATGCGCGCGCAAAAGGAAGTACTAGGATTCTAGTTAACGTTGTTAATATTACTATCTAGCTGGCTAAGTAGGAGGCCTTTTGGTGGTTTTCGTGACGCGTAAAGTTATAGGTTATGTGACCAGCGCACTAGCCACCCATCCGAGGCGAGCTCGGATGCGGCTAATTAGGATGCGCCGGGTCCACGTTAACCCGACCCGTTGCGTTAATATTAACACTAGCACTCTTCTCTTTTTATGCTAGAAATCAACGCAACGCAAAGAGCCTCTAATCCCTCCCTGCTAAATATGTTAAATACTTAGCTAATTAAATCTAATCCCTTAATTAGATCCTTACACAAAGTAACAAAGGAAATAGCGACAGTTATTATAATATAACAGGTACTAATTAGTATAACCCTAATATCCCTAAAACACATATATAACACACTATAGTTGCAGCCAAAGAAATAAATATAGAAGTTATTGCAATTACATATATTATAACGCTGCTGCTTGAGATCTATAACTCTTAACAGGGCAGTTGCTGTTATAAAGATTAAAGTATGTGTGCTTCTTGTAATAACTCTTGTAATAACCCTTCTATTAGGTCTTATGCTGCTCTTTTCACCTAACCTTCTATCCTAATTATAATCTTATTTGTATTAATAAGGGTCTTAAGCGCTTAGTTTAGTAAAGTCTTTGTTATTACATTAGCTAGGTTATCTTTGCCGTTAATCTAGTGGATTTCGAAGATTTCTCTGTGTTTATATAATTGCTAAAGAGCTATAATATTAATTATTAATTGCTTCTCTTTAGTAGTACTAAGCTTAACAAGGCATTTATATAGTAAATTTAAATTTATACACAGGATTATTAGAATTTTAGGCAGATTAAGCTGGTCTATAATTATCTTAACGGTTGTGCTAATTACGTAGGCTATATTAGCACCTTAAACTATGCCGTATAACTTAGAAGTAAGGGCGCTGCGTGTAACACGTTTGCACTTCGTTAAGCTATACGTGATAATATTGCCTTTTATTATAAATTAAGCCTCGCCGAAGTCCTTGTTTCTAATTGTAATAAGGTATCTAATCTAAGAGCTAAAGTCTTTGTTATTTGCAAAGGATCCGTTAATAAAGACAAAGAGATTTACTCTTTTAAGGTTAATTAGGATATAACGCAGCCCTTGATCTAGGTGATCTATCTGCTACTAAAGCCTCTTATTAAGGAATTTAATGTCCTTATCTGTAAGATCTTGCCTTTGTGCTGTAGAAGAGAGGTTAAAGGCAGCTTTAGGTTAATAGATTATAGCAATATACGCTCTATAAGCTCTTTATTAATAATATTCCTCCTGGCGCTTCTCCGGATCTTTATTAACAAGTTAAAGCTTACTAATCTGCCCTTTTTAGCAGAGAGAAACGGAGGAATTAGCGTTAAGGGTAAGCTTATAACTATTAAAGATTAGAGGGTGGTCTATTATAAGCTTCTTCTTTAGCTTAGCAAGGAATTTAGCAGCTTATAGTTTATTTTCTTCTTAATTAGAAAACAGTTAATTAGCTAAGATAAGGGTATTATTAGTCTGCATGCCTATAATGCTAAATTCATCTGCGGAGCTGCTAATAAGGAGGCAAGGGTTATACGTAGAAGGTATTATAAACAACTTCTTATAATAATACTTCTAGTACATTGCCTACTAGTGCGTGCTAGCCTTAGGGATTCCGTAGAGAGGCTTAATAATCACTATAATTATGCTAGGAGGATGCTAATCTCTAACTTCTTTAGGCAATTAGCATAGGATCTTGTGGTTAAGGCTTATAACGGATTAAACGTAGGCTTGTGTGATATCTCTTAGCTTAATAAAGATATCCCTTTTTGCGAGTAAAGGAGCTAAAGTTATAATTAACCGTTAACTTGCCTATTAAATTGTAGGAGCCTAGGTTAAGATTATCTACTTGCTAGCATTATTATAAGCTTGCACCACAAGTCGTGATTTTTCGTATAGTACTAGGGTGCCTTTGCCTTTAATTTTATCTACAAAACGGCTATTAAAAATGCATTATGTGCTATGTTTTTTAGCGTTATAAATCTTAAGTCAGAAGACTTCTTACTAGAGTAAAGCGTTAAGTTCCTTCTGCTAGGATGCCTTAAAAGGTGCTCCTATAGTTTTCACAATGCCTTGCTAGCAGAGTTAATAGGCAAGGGTAAGATCTCCTTCTTCTTTCGCAGTAAGAAATGCTTTAGCAAGCAGAGTGCCTTAAAGCATTAATTTCTTAAAGTCTTAGTTAATTAGAGGGGTCTTTTATAGTCTACCTCTGCCTTGCTTAACAGGCTACCTTTTAATAGTGCTCTTATTAGGAAAGTTAAAGGTAACTCTCTTTGTTAGTTTATATGGTTAGTTATTGTAATCCTCTTTATTCTTATTAGTAGGTGGAGGAGGAAGGGTCTCTTTATTAGCTATAATCTCTAGATTGCCTAGATCACATAAGAATAGCTTTATAATAATAGATTTAAATTTTGTTAGTCCTAAAGGCATCTTTACTGTGCAGGTTATGCCTTCTGTAGCTAAGAGTTTGTAAGGACCTTACTAACTATCTTTCTTGCGCTAGACCTATACCTTAGATTATAGCGGGATCTAGTAGGTTAGGAGAGTGTTAGGCTTATTACAGCAGGCAAGGGTATTACTAATCTAGCGCTTTGTAAGTAATTTGCAGGCTTTAAAGGTAGCTTTGCGGATTGCTTTAGTATATTAAACAATAGAAAATGCTAGTAGTAAATCCTGTAATAGTTATGGATATGCCCTAAACACAAGAAGTGTTAGAATAAGGCCGTTTAGGCTAGTAGAGTTATTAATAGCTTTTATAGCTATTTAAAGAAGGTGGTCTTGCTGCACGTAGTCTCCGAGTTTGCTTTTGATAATGCTATACGCATGTCGGAGGGGAGTGTAATATCTTTTAACCTTTCTAATGCTATTATAAGCTTCCACAGGGACCTTGTTAACTTTAATTACTAACCCTTAGGCGTATTAACAGAATTTAGCTAATGCGAAGTTCTTTCTAGCATTGTGAACGATCTATTTAGGCAGTCTAAGATAACTATTAATCTAACAAGCTCTAATAGTGTCCTAAACGTCCCTAGCAGTCTGCTTTCTTAGTTCTAGAAAACAGGCAGCTTAGAAAGCTATAGCGAAATCCATAATATGGAGGACTGGCTTGCTATTAATTTGGAGGATATTAATAATAATCTTGTAATTAAACTTATAGTTATCTTTTAAAGTAAACTTAAATTAGCCGGGGCTCTTGCTATAAAGTTAACACTGCTCGCAGAAACTAGTAATCTTTTGCAGGATCTTTAGGTTAAATTCCTTACTAGCTTTATGGAGAACCTTTCGCAGTCTTCTAATTAAAGGGTAACCAAAACGTTAATAAAGCTGCTAAAGTTACGTTTCTATAAGAAAGAAGGCAACTACTATAGTTAGCTTAAGATCCTACTACAGATAACCTTATTGTTAGGTTATAGGGATCTCTTTTATGCCTTAAATTAGCAGGTTCCTTAGGTTGTTAAGCTTTACATTTATGCAGTTTATATTAGTAATTAAGAACAAGAAGGGTGTTACTATTAGCAGCACATAGAATTTAATCTCTCTAAGCACTATGGGAACCTTTAAAGAACCTAGTAACAATGCTTTTCCGGCGCTAAAGGTAATATTATATTAACTCGCGGATTAGTTAATTTGCAGTAAGGGAAATAGGCGTAAAAGGGCTTGGGCTTAAGCAATGCTAACTATAGAGACTCCCGCAGTGCTAGTGTTAGGAAGAATGCCTCTAAAGGTCTCTTCTAAATAGCGTGCTTTAGCAAGGAAAATATTATTAGACTAAGGCTCTTTATAGGGATTGCTACAGTAAAGGGCATGTTTAAATAACTAGTCTTAAAGCATCTTAAGCACCTTGCCGCTATTAGGGATCTCTGTTAAGAGTGTTAACCTTTGTAATGCTATAGTAAGGAATTGCAAAGGACCCATAGGAGGATTAGAGTGGTTGTCCTTTTTAGTCTTATCTAATAAAGCTATTATTGCCTTAGTCTTAAGGATTAATTGCTTAAGGTTATTAGGATCACTACTATTATTATTCTCGCCCTTAACGTAAGCAAGGAATTGCTACTACTTCTGCTCTATTAGCCTATTGCGATAGAATTTAGATTAATTCTAACGCCTTCGTAATGCCTTATGTTCTTTAGCAGAGTGCTTTATAGACTAGCACCCTTGCTTCTTGCAGATAAAGCAGCGGCCCTTACAACGGATAGAGAGCCTGCGTTATTGCTATTAGAAGTTATAATTCTTCCTATAGTAACAATTAGTGTAAAATACAGCATTAGAGTTAACTTTAGCCTCTTTTTAATAGAACACACCGCGCTTAGTAGCGTTTCTTTTGGCTTGCTTCACTCTAATACTTTTCTAGAGCTTTAACGTTAGGTCCTTGTATGTAAAGGGGCTATTATAAGCTATAAGGCTGCATTTAGGGATATTATTAATAGCGGCGAGAAGCGTGTTTTGCATGTTAATCTTGTTATTCACGTAGCCTCTAGTCCCACAATAGAGAGAGATAATCTTATTAGAGAGAAGGTTAAGGGCCTTAAGCATGCTTTTTTTAGGGTTTTCTTTTATTACCTTGTGTAGCGTGATTATGCGGAGGTTATTATAATAAAGCTAAGTAGTGTTAATAGTTTTAAAGCGGTCTTTAATAGATTTAACTATCTAGGTAAAAGTTATGCCTTTACTAAGGAGAAAGTCCTTATAATATATTAAAGCTTTTTCTTTAAGTATTATAGGAAATGCCTTATAGAAGAGGGACTCTAGGAGGTTAATTTACTTACAAAGGGCTTAGAAAGTCTTTAGCTTATTATTAAAGAAGTTATATATCTCTCTACTATACTTTTCCTTATTAAAGTAAATCTTATAAAGGTTTATAATCTTCTGTAATGCTATTACTAGGTCTAATTCTAGCAGGGAGTAAAGTAGAGGATAAAAACGCTTATAAGATCTCTAATAATTAAGGTTGTTATTAGGTGCGGTAGTACGTTGCTACTATCCTTATTAAGGAACGTTTCCCTTAGACCTTTATTATAATAGCAAATCCTATATCTAAGCTGCTTTAATGCTTAGGTCTAGAACTAACCCTTAGGGCTATTGTTAAGTAGGCTTGTAAGATCTCCTGTTAAAGTCAGGAAGGCCTAGGGGAGCTAACCAGATAGTTAGCGCTAAATTCGGGGCCTGCCCTAGGTCTTAGAAGTTCTTATAGGTCCTCCTGTTAAAGTTAGGAAGGCCTAGGGGAGCTAACTATTACATTAGCTCTTACCCTAAGCCTTAGGGAGGCCCGTAAGGTGCCGCTCCTATAGCATATAAATGTCTTTACTAATCCGCTATGTTAACTACAGTAGGAGGCTAGTTTAGTTTGTAAAAGCTCCTAGCAGGAGCAGGAGGAGCAAGGGAAATATTACTTAGTCCCTGCTAAAGGTTAAGTTAGCTCCCCTAGCGGTAGTAATCTTCTAGGTTCTGTGTGAGCTTGCGGTTGCCTGTAGGGTTATAACCTATTATAGGATTTAATACCACTAGCTAGCGTTATAGGGATTTAGGGAGCCTAATCTTATAGGGTGTTTAGGGGGGTTTTCTGTGACCCTGCTAATTCCTAGGTTATGCTATAGGGAAGGTGGTTAAAGTAAATAGAGGAAGAGGGGAATTCCTTATAAGGTAAAAATATAAATAATTCTTTAGTGCTACTCTTTACTACGTCTAGGAAGGTGATTCCTAAAGCTATTAATATGGGGTGCTATAGTAAGAGGGAGGATAGTTACTATGCCTGCTTACTAGTAAATGTGATCTTAATTATAAGGGATGTAATAACTCTCTGTTAGGATCCCTTGGTCTAGTCTTAGCTTGTATTACTATCACGAGCTTGCTAGCAATAGATAATCAGTCTAATAGGAAGTAAATATTATGTTTTTATAGGAAGTCACAAAAAACACAAACAACTTTAGTGTTCCTATGTTTAAAGGCTTCTTTAGTCTAGTTTATAAATTAGTCTCTAAACTTCTGCTAAAGGAGCTTACTAGAGAGGTCTTTAGTCTTAGCTTCTATAATAAAGAAAGCGATTTAGCTATATATTTCAGCACTTATAGCCTTGCTAAGATTAAAATCTAATAGGTTAAGCTTATGCTAGTCTGCTATAATTGCTCTTCTATGTGTTAATAGGATCTAAGGGAGCTCTGGGATCTTATTATTAAGATTAACAGATTAGGGGCTTTGTTTACCTATAGATGTGTGTTATATTTAGTGGTGAAGAGAATAGAAATCTGATAGAAAAATAGTAAAGCAGGTGGTAGGGCAGGTAAAAGGGTGGAAATCCGTGGCAGTCGTTAGTCCAGACTAATAGATTTGATTAAATTAAGGGCTTAATAAATCTCGTGATAGATAAGAGGTGCGATAATTCCTCTAACAGGCGTTTAAGGCTAGAAAGAGGAAAGATTATACCTGTTAAAGCAAACAGCACGGTGCTGCGGCAAGCTTCCTTTCTTAGCACAAAACGGCTCTGCGAATAGACCCTAAAGAGCTTCCCTAAAGGGGATAGATTAAATCTATTTATAATCGCGGAATCGTCTCTTCTATGTTACTTCCTTTGTTTAGTAAGATCGACTCTACTAATTTCGTGAAAAATCAGCTACTATAAGCAGAAACTAGCGTTCTGCAGGATGCGTAAATCTAGCTAATCTGTGGTGTAATCACTACTAATTAGTGTTAATTCGTACACAAGCGAATTAATAATAAAGGTACAAGAAATAATAAGTAATGCGCGCGCAAAAGGAAGTACTAGGATTCTGGTTAACGTTGTTAATATTACTATCTAGCTAGCTAAGTAGGAGGCCTTTTGGTAGTTTTCGTGACGCGCAAAGTTGTGGGTCATGTGACCGGCGCACTGGCCACCCATCCGAGGCGAGCTCGGATGCGGCTAATCAGGATGCGCCGGGTCCACGTTGACCCGACCCGTTGCGTTGATATCAACACTAACCCTTAGGCGTATTAATAGAATTTAGCTAACGCAAAGTTCTTTCTAGCATTATAAATAATTTATTTAGGCAGTCTAAGATAATTATTAATTTAATAAGCTCTAATAGTATCCTAAACGTTTTTAGTAGTCTGCTTCCTTAGTTTAAGAAAACAGGCAGCTTAGAAAGCTATAGTAGAATTTATAATATAGAGGACTAGCTTACTATTAATTTAGAGGATATTAATAATAATCTTATAATTAAACTTATAGTTATCTTTTAAAGTAAACTTAAATTAGCTAGGGCTCTTGCTATAAAGTTAACACTACTTACAGAAACTAGTAATCTTTTATAGGATCTTTAGGTTAAATTCCTCACTAGCTTTGTAAAGAACCTTTTATAGTCTTCTAATTAAAGGGTAACTAAAACGTTAATAAAGCTACTAAAGTTACGTTTTTATAAGGAAAAAGGCAATTATTATAGTTAGCTTAAGATCCTACTATAAATAACCCTATTATTAGGTTATAGGGATCTCTTTTGTGCCTTAAATTAGCAGGTTCCTTAGGTTATTAAGCTTTATATTTATATAGTCTATATTAGTAATTAAGAATAAGAAGGGTGTTGCTATTAGCAGTATATAGAATTTAATCTCTCTAAGCACTATAGGAACCTTTAAAGAACCTAGTAATAATACTTTTCTAGCGCTAAAGGCAATATTATATTAACTTATAGATTAGTTAATTTATAGCGAGGGAAACAGGCGTAAAAGGGCTTAGGCTTAAGTAATGCTAACTATAGAGACTCCTATAGCGCTAGTGTTAGGAAGGATGCCTCTAAAGGTCTCTTCTAAATAGCATACTTTAGTAAGGAAAACATTATTAGACTAAGGCTTTTTATAGGGATTGCTATAGTAAAGGGTATATTTAAATAACTAGTCTTAAAGTATCTTAAGCACCTTGCTACTATTAGGGATCTTTATTAAGAGTATTAACCTTTGTAATGCTATAGTAAGGAATTATAAAGGACCTATAGGAGAATTAGAGTAGTTATCCTTTTTAGTTTTATTTAATAAAGCTATTATTGCCTTAGTCTCTAGGATTAATTGCTTAAGGTTATTAGGATTACTACTATTATTATCCTTACCCTTAATATAAGTAAGGAATTACTACTACTTTTGCTTTATTAGCCTGCTACAATAGAATTTAAATTAATTCTAACGCTTTTATAATGCCTTATGTTCTTTAGCGGAGTGCTTTGTAGACTAGCACCCTTGCTTCTTGTAGATAAAGCAGCGGCCCTTATAATAAATAGAGGGCCTGTGTTATTACTATTAGAAGTTATAATGCTTCCTGTAGTAACAATTAGTGTAAAACGCGGTATCTAAGTTAACTTTAGCCTTTTTTTAATAGAATACACTATGCTTAGTAGTGTTTCTTTTAGCTTGCCTTACTCTAATACTTTTCTAAAGCTTTAATATTAGGTCCTTGTATATAAAGGGGCTATTATAAGCTATAAGGCTGTATTTAGGGATATTATTAATAGTAGTAAGAAGTGTATTTTGTATGTTAATCTTATTGTTTACGTGGCCTCTAGTCTTATAATAAAGAGAGATAATCTTGTTAGAGAGAAGGTTAAGGGCCTCTAGTATGCTTTTTTTAGGGTTTTCTCTTATTACCTTGCGTAGCGTAATTATATAGAGGTTATTATAATAAAGCTAAGTAGTGTTAATAGTTTTAAAGCGGTTTTTAATAGATTTAACTATTTAGGTAAAAGTTATGCCTTTACTAAGGAGAAAGTCCTTATAATATATTAAAGCTTTTCCTTTAAGCATTATAAGAAATGCCTTATAAAAGAGGGACTCTAGGAGGTTAATTTGCTTACAAAGGGCTTAGAAGGTCTTTAGCTTATTATTAAAGAAGTTATATATCTCTTTACTATATTTTTCCTTGTTAGAGTAAATCTTATAAAGGTTTATAATCTTTTATAATGCTATTACTAGATCTAATTCTAGCAGGGAGTGAAGTAAAGGATAAAAACGCTTATAAGATCTCTAATAATTAAGGTTATTATTAGGTATAGTAGTATATTGCTACTATCCTTATTAAGGAGCGTTTCCCTTAGGCCTTTTTTATAGTAGTAAATCCTATATCTAAGCTGCTTTAATGCCTAGGTCTAGAACTAACCCTTAGGGCTATTATTAAGTAGGCTTATAAGATCTTTTATTAAAGTTAGGAAGGCCTAGGGGAGCTAACTATTACATTAGCTCTTGCCCTAAGCCTCAGGGAGGCTTATAAAGTGCTGCTTTTATTATATATAGATATCTCTACTAATCTGCTATACTAACTACTATAGGAGGTTAGTCTAGTTTATAAAAGCTCCTAGCAGGAGCAGGAGGAGTAAGGGAAATATTGCTTAGTCTTTGCTAAGGGTTAAGTTAACTCCCCTAGTAGTAGTAATTTTCTAGGTTTTATAAGAGCTTATAGTTAGCTGCAGGGTTATAACTTATTATAGGATTTAATACTACTAGCTAGTATTATAGGAATTTAGGGAGCCTAATCTTATAGGGTATTTAGGGGGGTCTTTTATAACCCTACTAATTCCTAGGTTATATTATAGGGAAGGTAGTTAAAGCAAACAAAGGGAGAGGGGAATTCCTTATAAGGTAAAAATATAGATAATTCTTTAGTGCTACTCTTTACTATATTTAGAAAGGTAATTCCTAAAGCTATTAATATAGGGTACTATAGTAAGAGGGAGGATAGTTACTATGCCTGCTTGCTAGAGAATATAATCTTAATTATAAGGGATATAATAACTCTCTGTTAGGATCCCTTAGTCTAGTCTTAGCTTATATTACTATTATAAGCTTACTAGCAATAGCTAATTAGTCTAATAGGAAGTAAATATTATGTTTTTACAGGAAGTTATAAAAAACGTAAATAACTTTAGTATTCCTATGTTTAAAGGCTTCTTTAGTCTAGTCTGTAAATTAGTCTCTAAGCTTCTGCTAAAGGAGCTTACTAAAGAGGTCTTTAGTCTTAGCTTCTATAATAAAGAAAGTAATTTAGCTATATATTTTAGCACTTATAGCCTTGCTAAGATTAAAATCTAATAGGTTAAGCTTATGCTAGTCTGCTATAATTACTCTTTTATATATTAATAGGATCTAAGGGAGCTCTAGGATCTTATTATTAAGATTAATAGATTAGGGGCTTTGTTTACCTATAGATATATATTATATTTAGTAGTAAAGAGAATAAAAGTCTAATAGAAAAATAGTAAAGCAGGTAGTAGGGCAGGTAAAAGGGTAGAAATCTATAGCAATTATTAGTCTAAACTAATAGATTTAATTAAATTAAGGGCTTAATAAATCTTGTAATAGATAAGAGATATAATAATTCCTTTAATAGGCGTTTAAGGCTAGAAAAAAGAAAAATTATACCTATTAAAGCAAGTAGCATAGTACTATAGCAAGCTTCCTTTCTTAGCATAAAACGGCTTTGTGAATAGACCCTAAAGAGCTTCCCTAAAGGGAATAGATTAAATTTATTTATAATTACAGAATTGTCTCTTCTATGTTACTTCCTTTATTTAGTAGGATTAACTCTACTAATTTTGTAAAAAATTAGCTACTATAAGCGGAAACTAGCGTTCTATAGGATATATAAATCTAGCTAATCTATAGTGTAATCACCACTAATTAGTATTAATTTGTATATAGGCGAATTAATAATAAAGGTATAAGAAATAATAAGCAATACACGCGCAAAAGGAAGTACTAGGATTCTAGTTAACGTTATTAATATTACTATCTAGCTAGCTAAGTGGGAGGCCTTTTAGTGGTTTTCGTGATACGTAAAGTTATGGGTTATGTGACCGGCGCACTAGCCACCCATCCGAGGCGAGCTCGGATGCGGCCAATCAGGATGCGCCGGGTCCACGTTGACCCGACCCGTTGCGTTGATATCAACAATTACCTTTTTATAATACTATTTTCTTTTATATTTATACTTATACTCCTATTTGCACTTCCTACTAATTTACTAGTTAATTACTACTAATATTATAGCTTTGCTCTTAAAAAAATATGCTTATATATATTATAATTATACTAAACTTAATAAACTTAAGGGCTACTTGTGAGGTGCGGCCCCACAAGACAGGCCACGCCGGATTGCCCGGCGACGTCACGGAGAATCCCCGGCTAATGCCTAGGGCTTGCGCACGCGGCTAGCATATCTAGCGACGCGTGCGCGCACTATTCTTGCTCGGCAAGCTTAAGTCCTTTCATAATACGATATACACCTTTTCGCTACTGCCTAGCCACGACGTCTCTCACACTACTATAGGACTAAGCTAGTAGTCCTAATAATTAAGTGTAAATTTATTATAAATTTAACCTTATTTAGCTATAATAAGGTATTTAAGCGCTATATTTAGTATAAGAATTATAGTAATATATATAAAATAGTATATATTTTCTATGCTATAGTTCTTTATACTTTTACTAACTTTTATTCTTAGTATTACCTAACCCTTGCTAATAACTTTATTAATTTAGTAAAGCTTTTAGGCTAAACTAAGTCCTTACTAGCTAAGCGCGCTTCTTTTACTAAGGAGAAGGAGAATAATAATAATAATAAAAATAATACTATTAGTAATAATAAAAAGGAGAAGGAGGAGGAAATTACTACTCTTTTACTAGCTATTTATTACTATACTTATACTACTACTACTTATACTACTACTACTATTACCCCTTTAGTTTTATTTTTATATTTTAATAACTTTTGCCTTAGGGTTACTTATAGCTTACTTAACTTATTATATAGTTTTATTTATACTAATATAGCTTATTATATTACTTTTAAGCTAACTAAGGCAGTAAAGGGGTATTAGGTATATAGCTTCTTACTTATTATTTACTCTTTATTTCCTAATGTTTTTATAGGCTATCTTTATAGTATATTACTAGTATATTATCTTATAATAGTGTCTTACTACTATAATATATAGTCTAGTGTTATTACCTAGAATTATAAGTATTTTATAATATAATTACCTTTATTTACCTTATTTTTTACTAATAAATATACTCCCTTAGGCTAATTATAATAATACTCTTATAGTCTAAAAGGCCTAGATAAAGTTATATTTATATCCTAAGGACTTAGGGTATCTCCCCTAGGTAATTACTATTTACTAGTTTTTTGCCTTAGTTAGGGGGTTACTTAATAAGAAAGAAGACTATAATAAGTTTACTTGTTATGAATAGGTCAGGGATATTAGAGTGAGATATCAAGGAAGTCACGGCTTATTCGAAGGTATGTAGTAATAGGTAACGGTCTTAATTCTTGCCCCCTTCTATCTAATCTAGTTAGAGGTCTGTGCCTATATAATTATAAGTGTTATATGCCTCTAGTCTTTACTATAAGTTTAGTAGTTATACCTTACTATAAGTCTAGCGCTTATACGCGGCGAATAACCTTATTATATAACGCGAATCTAATAAAGGCTTACTTATATAAATAGATCCTATTAGCCTAAGGTAACCTTATAGCTTTCTAGTCCTAATAGGGTAACCCTCTTTGCTTATAACTATCTT